>JTDE01000474.1:161944-232433 GCA_014338405.1 Paragonimus skrjabini miyazakii
TTCGCAGCTTGCCCTTTTGTTCCTGAACGTTGCCTGTGGGTAACATACTACTTGTGAGTCGTATATTACTCACAACGAAACTGCCTGTCATACAACATGATAACTGTGATGTGACTGAATAATTTCTCTCTCTAGCAGAGTTATTATTTATATATTCATTTGGTTGCTAGAAACTTGTTGGTTTGATCGCGCTTGTGTGTGTCATTGTTCAGCCGAACACAAGTACCGCATGCGGTTGTGATCAATAACACAAGCGTGTGCTTTCACATTTGTTTCCCGGATGCGTAAACTACGAATCCGGTAGGTGCTGTACTTCTAGATCACTTTAATTAGGTAGTTATCATCTTGTTTCTGACGGTTGTCCAAGCCGTTGGTTCATTCAGTTTACATAGATATGTATATAGAACAAAAACGTGCTTGACATATCAATGACTTGCTGATTCATGAATAGTTTCATTCCTAATAAGTGGACAAAACTGAATTCCGAACATTCATTTCGCCGAAGCAACTGCCTTTCAAAATCACTTCACCAGATGGTTGCGGCTGTTTTCACCACACCGCTACACGATGTCTTATTTTGTTTGTTCATCAAAAACAATTTCTTGTTTTTATTGGATAACGACTGTTTCCCGTTAAGTCTGTCCATCGCTCAATGAGTGCTCAATCGATTTCGTGTTAATACCTTTCATTTCTACGTTTTTATATGTGTGCACACGCGTGTGTGGTTTTACCCGGATCGCCAGGCCACGAACATTTCTGGCAATCTTTCTGGAGACGGTTGGCAAACTGGAGGTTTGGTTGTAGTTGGCAAAGGTCAGTCCACCCTCATATAATCCTCTTATGACACTTTTTCGTTCTGAGTGTAATAGCTGTGAACAGTGATATTTATACTGAACAGGATTGCGTGTTTAAAAGTATACCTACTTGCTGTTCCTATTACTTGTTGACGTGAGCCAGATTTTCTACTCATTGTAAAGTCGACAAAAGCTCAGTGCACTATCCATATTCACCGGATTTAAAGATTGCCACCGAAGTCATGCTGAACTTCTTAGGAAGTTGAACGTTTAGGTCTTTTCTATCTTGTACTGTTCATAGTAACACTTCTGAGTAAGTCATCTGTCTTCAAGAGTTATCGTGCTTTGGCCTGATTGCATAGGCGTACTAGACTCGATGAATGTGATTGATGTCAAGCCTAGCAGTAACTGGAAAGGACTGAACTCAAACTTTCCACAACCATATGGATTATCCATACTCACATACGTCCGCAGGCTAAACCAATGCCCCAGCTGTAAGTAAACATAGTCTTGTGGGCGTTCTTGGAAGATGTGTAAGTTATTCTGATATACATTTGGACCTTCTGGCGATTTTTACAATAATGCGGAGGCTGTTCGTTTTTTGGAATCACATTGGCTAAGTTAGGATGAAAAACGTGTTAACTGGCATACCTCGGTTGTTCACATCGTTTGTCCAAAATGATTAATCGACCAATCCACTTTCTTGAGATACAGTGGTCGACTGTTCTCGAAAGCAAACAGATACCATCAGCAACCTAACCGACTCCAGACAACATGCATGTGATCTGTTGAGTTATTATATAACTACCGAATTTTAATTTCAAGTATATTCGCTTCCTCCTCCTCCCCAATTATACGATTTCGTTATGTATCTGTCCAACGTCAGTTAGCTGTATGACCTCATTCCACTTTTTGGGTGTACGATCATTCACATTATTGAGTAGTTATCCTGCCTAGTGAGGGCCAATTAGTTGATGCAACAGTGGTTCATTAATAGAAACGTGCGGTCCGTATGGATTGGGCGGCGTGCTGTGTATGTTGGCTGATTATATTTCGTACCGAACATTTGTCGTGGTGACCATGCAAGCGATTGGATAAAACCGTAACATATATATATATATATATATATATATATGTCATGCACCTTAATCTCTTCTTTATTTTTCTCAAGGCGGTGATCTGTTGTATCAGTTTGAACAGAAAGAAGTCGTAAACCATCCAGACTATTTGAAAATCATGGAGGTACTCAAAATAGATCCGAAAGAAGTTCCTGAACTGGATTTGAGCGGCCTCTCGTGTGGTGACGATGCCTGTGCTAAACCATGAGGATACTGTATAGACCATTTAATGTGATTTGGCGCACAAAACATGATCTATTGTTTAATGGTCATGAACCAGTATTTAACTTCTTTGCTTGTTCGTATATCATGTCCGCGCCGTTTGTGCGGTTTTAAATTGCGTTTTGCTATGGTACATGTGTTGATCTTCGTGTCCACCGTTAACAACTTTTCTGATGACAGTTTATTGCTGTCTCCTGTTTTTTTTTTGTGACTCCAAAAAATGGCAAATCGTGAACAGTCGTTCCGGCTGCCCACTTCTTTCTCTGTGCAGTTAACGAATATAAACGTTTGATCGCATAGTTTATCTTGTTTACAATTTTGATCACCCGTTTGCCAATTGGAGCTCGTTGTTATCTTCTAATGGGACCGGTAAAATTGGCCTGGTCGCTTGCTAACATCAATGTTGTACAACTCCTGGTGATGCAGCCCCATAGATGTAGCCCAGGTATGGTTCGCGTGGATTACAATAGGCCTATAATTCATACCGGATGTGACGGAAGCCCATCTGAAAGCTAATTGTAACCGATTCAGTTCCATAGTTTGCAATCCTCTTGTGGTCTCTGAACTGACCATTCGATGAGATGTGTCCTGTTTAAAGCGTTTTCCAGTTTACACCATCCCTTGGGTCTACCCCCAATGTTGTGAGTGTGAAAAGCGATTGTTGGACGTTAATGGTAAAAAGACCATGATGTCACAGAACTTTAGGCTCGAAAAATATCCAGTCGTAGAGACACTAGTTTCTTAAAACTTTCTGCAGTAACCTGTACCGAGGCAAACTCTCAACATGCTAGTAAAAAGTGAGTTTGATCCTGAGTATCCGCTTAGACGCGCTAAACTACGAGAGTTGCACGTTCATATCCGGGTGCAGGTAGAATGGCCAAAGTTGAAAGCGACAGTCTACAGACAACAAATAGACAGGCTTATGTTCGACGGTCAGCCAGCACGGTTTGAACGTGTGCGTTGTACGTTCGTGACCGAAAATGTGTGTAGGATAAGTTTGCAGCGGTCAGCCGACTAAGACCTGACTCTGAAACGTCTTGACTCGTGCACCGACTGACCCTTCTCTCCGCATGTGAATGGATGGTTCTTCTCACTAAATGCCACCCACTAATTTGTTCCACTCGATCCGGTTCACATTTGTCCTACTCAACCTACCTAATTAGAAAGATTAAAAAAATTGGGCATTCGGAGTAATTTTGTTTCTGGACAGTTCCTGTAGCTTGATCCATTGATGGTGTAGTCGAGATAGATCGACCCACTTTCTCTAACAGATTACATGGCAACCCGCCTATGAACAAAACCATCGCTACTCTATGTTGGAGAACTGTACATCTTGTCATAGAGTTGATCTCCACTGAATCTCCACGTGCTTCTTCTACAAGTACTTCCATAAGATGTACATTCGTCCATAACATCCTGAATATTCTAACACAGAAACCGTACTTGTTTAATGTTCTCAATATGCCAGTTGATGCAACGTTGCAAGCTTCACAAACGGTGCTCGGACGATTGATGATCGAGTGGGTAAGAGATCCGGTCCACGACGCAAAGGTATCAGGTTGTCTCCGCTGTTATTACGTACTCGATCGTACAGTTTAGTTCCCACTCCAAGTGGAGGAACATGTGAGCACCTAGACGTCTATTGGAAACGAGTGTAAATTAAGCCACAGAGACTGGATATATCTGGATGGTATTTGACGTAAAGAAAAACACATTCAGATAGGAAAGCGAGTTAGGTGCAATGACCCATATAGGGCAGTTGCAGCGTTCGAACGAATCAGGTTGTGTTGAATTGCCAAACAAATCAGGAAATGGTAGTCAGATGAAGTTAAAACGTACAACCGTCAGGTGGCTTACCACAAATCTGATTGGTTTGTTCGAGTACTAATGAATCATCCACCTAACGCTGAATTTGTCTTAGAAAATGTAGGTCTAAATAGTTCTGGTCTACCTCAGGCAGCTGTCACTTGCTTCTGTCTGTAGGTCTGCACAACCTCGAGCTGGTGACCATGGATTAGACGTTATTGGGCAATTCATTCCGCCTGATTAGGAGGTTTACCCCTTGACACTTCTTTGAAATTGTCCCTTTTTGCAAGAGTGTGGGCTGACCTGCAGTGAGATAACCGCGGTTCCTGTATGTTCATTGATGTATTGCTGTCCGTGATGATGTATGTCTGGGTCGATGGGTTGCCATCACCGTTTTTCCTCTCCTAAACCGCAGCATTTCGCACTCCTGGCGTACGTCAGCGCTATCCCCTAGCTCTTTCAGGCCTAGTCTACGATTTTCCGAATGATTTATTCATTCCACCAACGTCTGATCTGATTGGCGTGCCGTTTCCAGCTCCGTGGGCCAACTTGAACTTCACAACACTGCTTCTGGATGACTCTGAATTCACTCGGGTGCTCATGTAGCCTTTATCTCACAGATTCTCTGGTGTGTACCAATGAGCCAGGTTCTTAGTCACAAATTCAAGCTCCGTACTTACAAGCCATTCTGTTAAATTCCCACAGGTTCCAGCCCGCTAACCGCTCTTGTTCAATTGTGTATTTTTACGGAGAAAATACCTAAAAGCTGCCATGCAAAATGTCGCTTGTCAGTCAGACCCGAACTGAGTTTGTCGTCATAGTCTTCCATTTTTTCTCTCATCTCCACGTCACGTGCACCAAATTTGGAAGTGCAGTCAACTTTGTAATGAATAAATCCATTGATGGTGTTTATCTGTGGTACGTCGAACTTCAGCACTAGTATTCACCCCGCCAACTGTAGGTGAGTCGTCTCCAAATAGATAAACAAGCAGAAGAGGTTGATATTTCGTGTTATCACGGTGGTTTTTGTGTTTGTGGAATTGGGTCACAATGCAAGTTGGGCGATTTTTCTTCTTCAATGAGGTTTACATCCAGTGAACCTGTCTGCCAAAGAAGATATTGTATTCTAACAAACGTTTTCGTAATATCCCTCGTTACTTCTCCATTTGTGTGGTCACCTTCATCTTATACCAGTATTGTGTATTTGTTGTCTGGTTGTATTGATTCCGGTACTTGATGCAGTTTGCATCGCATATTTTGCTTGTATTTTTAGGATTTTTCTCTTGCTGACGAATATCGGGTGTACATCATCATCATAACAGCCATGAGCCTGACCAAAAGGTACTGTGGCTCGGGCCGCCGCTTACCTCAACAGTGACGTGGAATATCCTGAAAGAAAACGTTACTAAGAAGGTTGAACATTATTAAAACAAGACTAAACGGAAGAATTAGAAATGGTATGGATACATGTCCGCCATTGACTGCGACACATGGCCATCTCGGATAGCATCTCTAACCAACGGTTTGAGTGATCACGAGGACCCCATCCAGGCAGGCGACACCTACCCACTCTCCTCAATGGAGCAGTCAAGGTCTTCATATTTCCTGACTACCTTGTTGCTTGATCACCACGCGGTTTTACCCAACTGTTGGTGGTCTCAGTATATAATGCGGCGGAGTACGTGACCCAACCATCACAAGCTGTGTACCGTGGTTAGTTGACCAATTGACCGCGCATCTCGAGCGTTCCGGAATATGCACCGACGAACTGCCATATTGCTCACGCAATCAGTCCACTTAATGTGGGCCAAGTGGTGGAGACAACGATGATCAAACACAGCAAGCCTGTTAATATCTTCTTTGCGAACAGGCCACGTTTCCGAACCCTAAAGCATAATGGAACGCACTGGCATTATATACCGTTCCTTTCAGTGACAACCGAACGTCTTTTCGATGCCAAAGATGACGCAGTTTGGCAGAAGCCACTCTTGCCTTTGCAATTCTCGCTGATATCTCATCAGCAATATTGCAGGCTGAAGAGATAGTGCTACCCAAATATGTGAAACTGTCCACAGTCTCAAGCGGATTACCTGCAATGAAGAAAGTCGGAGTTGAAGTGCCCCATTCTTGAAGCAACAATTTGCTCTTTGAAGGTGTAAATCGCATTCCATACAAACCAGCTGGGTCGCGGAACCTATCCAGCATGGTCTGCATGTTTTCGGCAGATTGACTAAGCAAGACAATGTCGTCCTCATACTCCAGGTCCGTCAATCTAGCGCCAGGAAGATGTTCAACACTAAGCCCACTGGATTCGCGAAGCGCACCCTCCAGAATGTCATCCATGTCATTTATCGGGTGTACGTCCATAACTAGACTTCTGATGACGTTCCGGTCATTTTCAACTGTTTAACAGTCCACGCTATCCACCTGTCCGTGGAAACTAATCAGTCAGCCGTGACGAACTTTAATTGAGTTAAGGGGTTGGGGGAACGTTTTAGCTTTAGGTGTATGTATTTCTAGAACTGAATGGTAATTTGCTGGACCGCTGTGTAAGAGTAAATGAGTAGGTGTGAGCCGGATTCTTTGTGCTGTGCTGAAATGCGTATGTTTTCTTCTTAACCGTAATGGCTACAAAAGTTGATCTCCTCACTTGGATTTTATTTCATTCTTTTTGCACCGAATCGTTTGTCGCGGAATAAAAATCATGATACAATCATTCAAATTCAAACTTGTTCGCAGCACAGCCCGACACGAAATCTGTACCGGTTTGCCAAAATCATTCATTGACCCGGGACAAACGATGGGATACGTATAACCTGATCACAGAGCCATCCAATGGACTACAAACCAAGGGAACACCGTTATCCAGTGCACTTCATGCATCCTCTCTCTGCTGGCTAAGCCAAGGACAAACACTGGACCATTTGAGCTCCATTCGGCAAACCGACTAATTTTGTTGTTTACAGTGGATTCTTTTCTACCGTTGGCAGCGGAAATATTACCTCAAATGATTAGGATGTATCGCTCAGTGAACTTGAAATGAAAGAATTCCCGAAGTTGTTCTCCAGGGGGGGAGGATGACGTCCATACTAGTCATTATACGGTTAAGTTGTGCACCGCAGCTCATTTATTATCCGGTTAAACGCCGTTTTTAGATCATAACTTGGACCCCAACAATCCCAGTTAACTACACATTGGTGCACTTAACTACATAGAATTGCACGTGTGGCAATTCGGATACCGGTGCTCGGTCACCTACGTCGACAAAAAGAAGAGAGTTGTGTCACCGAATAACGACACATCTCTGAATGAGTTACACGTCTAATAGATCAGTGTAACTTTATTTGCACAATCAATCGCGAGCCACTAGATAGGATCGTCGATTACGAAGCACCCTTTTAGTGCGAAACAGAATTAACGCTATCGAAGATTGGGTCACTCACGCAACCAGCAATAACCGATTACCCTGGTTTGTATGTTTTGCCCCATATTCCGCGAATAGATAAATTAAAACCTTTTCAAAAACGCATTGAGACAAAGAATCGGAACGATACATCGCACCGGGGTTTTAGCACTGTTCGACTGCTCACGTTAGCATATATATTAATCGACTCTGGTCGGCTCAAGCTCACTGTAATAAACCGACTTGCGACAGCGCTTCTCGGGAAGAGGTGTATTTTTTAAATTCAGAAGTATACCTCTTTTGTCTGCCTACCCAGTTTATTTTTGCTGCCGTGGACCGCCGATTCCCGCCTCCCTTGCTCGTTTGTAAGACCCGTTAGTGTAAGCCTCCACAACATTGGGACTGCGGCACAATACCCGCGCTTCTATTTTCTACCCCACTGAGACGTGCGTCGTGTTCTGTTTTGAAGATATGGCGCAAAATCAGAGAAATCCTTCGTATCCGTTTAAATTGATATTGAATCATGGGAACCTGATATCGAGACGCCTTGAAGTGGCAGAGGTATTCAAGTTTACTGGATGAGAAAGCGGATACAAGGGAGAACGCCTTCACTCAACTTACACAAATTCACTTGAACCTCTGGTCACGGCATACAACGACAAGAGCCGCGTATTTGTTTTTTCAGCACTCAATACGTAAGAGATTCGCGATTTTAACTGTTCACAGTTTAACACCTCGCTCATTTTCTACAGAACTCGATTGCATAACAGATCGAACAGCTTATGGTAGCATAATGTTTTACAGACAACCGGTGAGCATGACAAAAGCGTGGCTGGCGTTCTAGTCCCGGTCGTAGCAGGGTACTAATGAGTTATAACTCGAGTGAAACTCGAGTATCACGTTTCTTTTCAAAAGGGGCTGACAGGGATGTCTATGGAATGTGACAGCTGCGATCAATTGTGAGTTTTGTTCAACTCATTACAACCAAATACCCTACTGTTTACCAGTTTACGGGGCGTTCTTTATAATGCAGTTATTTTTTCTAGCTGTAAACCTTTTTTACTGAATGACCTGTAAAATATGTTATCTGTTGTTCTATGTCATGTTTATGATTTAATAGATAGAGGCATAACGTCTACAACATTGGATACCCATCTCGAATTTCATGGTTTCGTGGCTTTTGCCACTCGTTACTTGTGTACCGGACGAACTTCAATCACACATCCTAACACATGAACAACAGATGCAGAATTTGGACGTTGGAAAGTTTCATTGGACGTGGAGTATGCAATTATCATATGTTATCTGTTACTTAGTCAAGTCACTAATATTTTCCTTCATGTGTACGTGTGTATTTCTGAGGAAATCCATGAATTTATTTGGGGTAGCGTGTATTATATGACTGTTGCCGTTATTGCCATGATTCGTTCTCAACTGCACTGTGATGTTTGTGTAGATGTATGGCTAGGTCTATCTAAACGCATGTACAAATAACACCATCATTATGATTAACACATGCGTGCCCTCTTTCAGCATTATGCTTGAAATTTTGTTGTACCATCCGAACATTGTTGCACTGGATCCTGCGTTTTTCAGCTATTGCATGCAGCGTGGATTACCCATCTAAAGCTATGGCAAAATGCATCAAAGTAATCATTTCATGTGTGATGAGTCTATATTCTAAAATGATTCACAAATACTAACAGCTTGCCGAACAGGGCGAACAGCAGTAGAGCATTAAATAACTGCGAAGAAAATGGAAAACTTGAATTCAGTTGCCTATTTTCTCCATTTAAACTCAGTCAAAAAAGACTTGTCAAACAGTAAGGTAGTGAGATGGTTCGGACTGAGTTCGATGAGCAGTACACTTTTATTGATTTGTTAACAGTGTATAGCAAATGGTGAATGACATACCCTAGGGACGTATTAAAATGGAGGCTATTGCTGATAGCGTAACGCGTGTAAATGTCCTCAAATTAGATTTTGTTCAGTTGTTGAAGCAGACGCGTAAACATCACAATTTTTACGTTTGTCCTGTTGGTTCACAAAGTACACCAGGCATCTAAAGTGCACAGAATGCAGGTCACAGATGGCCTATGTCGAACAGCGTAATGCGTACGAGGCACGTGCACACGCATACAAAAGGTGCCGTGATTGGTGCACACCGGCGTTGTGCAAATGTCTCCGCCCCGCCACTAAGGCCAACGATTCAGTGAGAGGACGGACCAATCATTGACACGAAGAGTTTGTGTGTCGTGGGAACGTGATAGAGAATGGTAGGCAAGCGACCAATCCAGATAGATGAATATGTAGGGGCGCAAACCCTCTCGTTGATCGCACGCACAAGTCGTTTTATGCCACTGGACGTGAGGAAGACCGTAAGAGTTGACACACATGCGGAGCACGTTATTCGTCGATCCGTGTCTCCTGCGATAAGTTGGTCTCTTCCAGGATCGTTCACGGGATCAAAAAAGTCATTTGCTCCCAACTTATTCGCCAACAATCAGTCTGTGCTTCCTGTGTCGATTTACGTCGGATTTTATGGAATAGAAGTCATGCATTTCTGTGGATATAAATAGCAATGGCTAAATATAGAAGTGAGTTGAATGTGCCTGTTGAATTCGATCGGCGCAGCTATTCCGACAGATATCATGACCATTTTAAAGGAGAGTCAGAAACCCATCCATCATCAGCAAGTCGTCGTTCTCCATCTTTTCGGTCCGGTTATCAAGGCAAAGCAAATCGGTCGCCCTCGCCATGGCACAAACACTTTTCCAACGGATCGTTAAGTCGGACGGACTTTTCAGAGGGAGACGATTGGTTTGAGGAAATGCGACGTCGATTTGATGATCGACGTAAACGATGGGACAACGACGTTCGACGCATGAGACAAGAGTTTTTTACACTATCTCCGGAAACCTCGTTAAAATCTGCCAGCCCGCCCAGATTGTTAATACCTTCACGGAAGCATGTGCACAGTCAACCTTTTACAGGCACATTTGAGATAGGTACAGATGGTACCACGTACTTTGTGGCCAGTTTTGAGGTTAGTGAATATCCCGCAGAAAACATACGTGTGTCTATTAAAGGTGACGAAGTTTTGGTCACTGCTAGAAGTAAGCAGCAAACGGACAAGATGACAAGCAGTTTAGAGTATTCTCGGTCGATAAAGTTGCCTGAGGGGGCGGATGACGCGTTAGCCAATGCGACGCTGACCACAGATGGAGTACTCACATTCACATGCCCAATGCGACGGAGATTTGCTCGAAAAAGCTTCATTCCGTCAGATTCTGATGTGTGTAGCATGGATTCTCAACCGTCTCACAGTTCACTGTTTTTTAATGAAAACCGACCTCGAATGTGTGAACGTTCGCGCACAGAAAAAGTGGGTGGGGGAACTTCCTCATATAGTCCATCCTCGCCTTCTATTCGAACTGACTGTGGCAGCTCCTACAGTTTACTTGGTAACAATAAACCTAGGTTTCGCCTCGAACTGCCAATTGATTCGGAATACTCACCTGCGGAAATTCAAATCCGAACTTTGAATCGTCGCATTTACGTGACTGCTAGACATGAGGAACGTCGATCCAATCGTACTGCAGTTCGGGAATTTTCTAAGGAGTATGACATACCAGATAATATTGATCCTGAAAGTTTGGAAGCAAGACTGGACAACGGTACGCTGTACATTGAAGCTGTGTTGCCTTAACTGTACGTTAAGTATGTATGCTTGTGCGCTTTTTATTGTTACCCATTCCAAACACTGGACTAATGATTCAGAATCATATTTCACGCCAAGTTTACTGTACACGCTTGATGAACTGACAAGCGGACGCGAGGAGCAGCTTTTGACACCAGTTTGAACACTGTTCAAAATGGACTTTTTTGAGCTTTATACTCAAACCCCCGATTGGTCTTGGTTTTGAATGGGTATTGAATGATACATCTCGATACAAATTGTCATGAAGACGTTTCATTTGCTTGAGCGCAGCAACTGATAATTCGATCACTGTTGTCAATATCACACTTGAAAGCAAACTTTTTCATCTGTACTTCATATTTGTTCGACAGAGTGAGATTATATCTTCTTTCATACTGGTTGCGTTTTGTCAAAATGTGGAATACAAACACCCCTTTATAAGACACAAGCTACATGTATCTATTTCACAGGTTACATCACTCCTGCACTGAAAATCAAAACAACTGATTTACGAGTTGTTTAATTTCACGTACATAGTTAATTCAACCACAAATTATCGAACTGTTCTTTCACGGACGACCAGCCTGATATGAGAATGACGCAGTTACGTACCAAAATATATTCGTGAGAATCTTCTCCATGATCATCTTCAAAATACTCAAGTTCACGGAACTGACTAAGATAGTGCTGGTGACTTGTATCTGTTAGAAAAGTTGTCTCAGTTATGTCTAGACTTCTGGAGGTAATCTCAATGACGATTACTGCATGCGATTCAGATAAGCGTACGCTACCAAACCAAACAAACTCGGGATCAGTTCTGCTAGTTGCATACCATTTGTGTTTGATAATCGAGGTCGTTTAAAAAGTTGCTTACGAGTTCCCACAGGCATCTGCATTCGGCCATATGAAATTCTTTTCAAGTCATTCCAACTTGTAAACTTGTCTTTTTACCTTTGAATCTGATTGATACGTTTTAATTTACATTTATAAAACTTTAGCACTAAAAGTAGGAAAACAAGTTCTTAATAGTCTGTTTTTGTGTTCGATCGTGTGCAACTAAAAAATGGTGGTTTTTTCAAAATCAGAATTACTGTGGTTCATTCACATGAACATCGAAAACCTTCAGATGTGGGTAGCTGAGGTTGCTTTTTAACAATGCCAGCCAATCGTTTGCCAAGCCATGTAGTCCCTCCTGAGCTTCCAGCTCATTGGCTTAAGGTTGGTAGCGAACATTTGATTATTTTCTCAGGAGGGTTAAAAGCGGAAATTAGAGATTGTGAGTAGTGTTCGTATGTCAGGAGTGAGTCTTTACCAGAAGTGATGGTCAACTGAGTTCACTGGCATGAGTGTTCACATTGCGTTATAAAAACAACCAAAGAAATGTAGCTATGAGTATAGCAAGTAAGCTGTTTTGTCGACGCCGCCCCAATCTCGTTTGTTTATTTTCAACATGCAAACACTAATACTGAATAGTTGAAGTTTCACGCGTGAGCTTCAATTCCATTACAACTCTTTATTTCAAAACTACTTCAGGCGTTCCCCCCTGTGATTTTATTGCCGCAAAGCATTCTTGTGCCACTGATGATCATGATTATGGATGTAACCAGATGGTATTGTGACTCATGGCAACCTTTATACCGATTTACTGCAAACATTAGGATTAGTTAAAACAGATGACACATATTTGCCACCCTACCGTGTTGGATAACCTGCCCAGAAGGTGATTTGAATCCAGTGGGGTTTATTTGCTCATTTTGTCCCTCTAGGCAATTCGGTTAAGAACAAAACGGATCATCTAGCCCGAGCTAGATAGTTGGTCTTAATGTGAGCAATGTTACAATGATCGCTTACGGCCCCTGTATGTACCAGGCTGAGAAAAGTACCCCCCACCAGCTCATTTGTTCAGATAATATATTGTAACATACAAGCCGGCTATCTTTACTCAGATTGCCCGTTGCGCTTATGGACCAGCTTTAGGGCAACATGGAGACACCAGTGGACAGCGTTCTTCCGTAGTAGGGTTCCCAAAAACAGTTCTGTAAAAGGAAACAACACACGCAAGCATGAGCCATAGGCCTAGTAAGCCATGCACAGACAACTTACACAAATGAAAACTAAAATGGTGCTAACAACACAGCAGCTCGCTCTGTTACTCAATTCCAATTCAAACCGCGCGTGCTTAATGGTTTCGACTACAGGTTATAATATACACAGCGGATCTAAAAACGGATACTTGAGAGTAGCCCAGAATGACTAGTTGAGCTTTTGTTCTCATAACATTAACGAGCTTGTCCAAATTCGTTTGCACTTATTACACAGAATCCGTCCTACGTAAGACAACAGCTCCATTAAGTACTCATAATATGATCATAGCCTATTCGGAATTGTTTACACTTCCAACTGTATACTAATCGTCTGTCCCAAGCAATCCAGTAGATGTTTTATTGGATTCATGTTAGTATATAGATAACAACCATTGTGAGAATGTTTTCATGGTGAGCGATGTTGTTTCGTGGTGATTAGTTAAGGGCGGTAGTGTTCAATGACGACTGGATGGTGGGTTGATAAACAATCATCTTTCTTCTCTTTCAATTGTCCACACAATAGCCTGCCTATTCATGAACCGAACCATCGTCATGTTAAAACATATGCAACTGTTAATGTTCTTACTATGTAGCTCATTTTGAAGAATTCTAGGACAAAAGTAGAATTTGTCGGTCCATACAGTTTTGCTTAATTTTGATTGCATACATCCTATGTTTGTGTGCTCATTCGATGAATTTCATCGACGGAGTTCAAGAGATACTAGCAGTTTAATCCAATCTCAACGGTTGCAGTGAAGAACATAGTGAGGATGAGTATATGATGATCAGTTGAGTCTAAAAATACAATGGGCGGAAATTCATTAAGTGAATAAATAAGAATTGAAGTTCTTCGAATGTCCGTTTTAATTGTGGCCAAACTCTGATTGAGTTCCACACACGCGGATGAGTAGCAGATTGTAATTTGATTCAGAACGACTAACTTGAATTCTTTCAAACAAAGTTAGATTGCGTGTTTCGTTTGGAATCCGTGCACAATCCCATGAAAATTCATTCATCTCATGATCTCCTTTTAAAAATGCCATACAATGGGGTCTGGTTTTTCATCAGTGAGAGGCTACTTTACTTAATTTTCTCGATTGCGTAGTTGACAGCGTTAATTATATCTCACGCTTCGGCTAAAAACAGTTTGAAAACTTGATGAACTGTATCAAGTTAACGGTCTGTATATCATAGTATTTGCATTGCGGAATATGTTTTCGAATAATCGACGGTACTTCGATCGTAAATTTAGACAGGAGCTCTATCACTGTCCAATCAATAAACTCAGTCGGCTGGAGCTGTCATACCATTGATCTCTTTAGTACAATAATGAATAGTGTATTATGGTTGCCGAACGTTTTACTTCAATTGCCTTTCTACTGGGATTTCGCATCCAGTTAGATGACTGGACGACAACATACAGTTATTTCTGGTTTGACCGAAAAGATGTTCAACTGTAAAATCTCTCTTCAGATCAAAAGTGATCGACGGTTGGTTTCAAACGTAGACTTCCAAGTAGACATAACGGTTTTATCTCACCGATTCCTAGGTTTTATATTGAAATCGCACTCGTTGAACTAACAACGAGCAATGAACCAGCTCAGGTCCGAATTTAGTCTTGACGAAGTAGAAACAGAAGACCGAGAGCTGTGGATATAGTTACAAGTTTGTTTTAAGCCACAAGTGCTATTACATGTAGCAATATATAAAGCAGTTGGTTGGACGATGTAAAATAGTGTTGCACTAATCTCATTCTGCTTTACAATCATGTAAATCGTGGGGTGCTCTTCTGCTTGACACTTATTAGACGAATAGCGTCGGGACCTTCATGAGTGGTTGTAGTCGCATCATTCCGAACCTGTGTAGTGTCGTGGTCTGAAAACGGCTGTCTAGGAAAGCCGGATTGCTATATTTTAACCGCAAACTGCAAAAATGATACATTTTCCGATTAATCATCTGGACATGGGTGCACCAATGGTGACAAGCTCCGGATGAGGTTTGAGAGAAGCTAACTGATGTAACTGTATCTACGGCCTGTGAGCGCGTAAACAGGCAAAGGAACAGTGGTAATGACAGGAAGGAGGACAGCAATGAACAGTGGGCTACGGAGTATACACTATCGATTCGTAAGTCCCCGGCCAACTCAACCACCTTAAGCTAACGCTTGAACACGTGGAAAAGACTGACCTTCAAGCAGAACCCTTTTATGTCACTCAGTCGGAAGACCACCTATTCACACACTCGTTCATAGTTAAAGGGTTTGCGATCAGCGACAAAACAAAGTCGAGAAGAGTGGACCAGACAAAAGTCCAGATAGTACAGTGTAGTCGGGATGACAACAAAATTGTCAGGACGACTGATGACGCTCGTGAAGGGCAGAGAAGTACAAAGCATGTAAACTATGAAGATAACTTACAGCTGTACCTTGTTAGGTCATTCGCAAAACAGTACTTTTGGGGAATTGAAGACTACCTCGACAGTAACAAATATGTGTTCAACTAGCTACTGTGATGAAGCCCCATAGGAAGGTTACACCGGTATAATATTTTTTAGAAGACCCAATTGTGAAAAATCCGGACTTCGGTTGGATTCGAACCAGCGACAGAAACAATGTGCCCAAACGGGGCAAATGCTCTACCGGCTGAGCTACAAAGTCGCTAGTTCGAATTCAGCAGAAGTCCAGATTTTTCACAACTGGGTCTTTTCTAAATTATCAAATTGTGGTGGATTGTCAGGCCGGAGGTGTGAGCGTTCCAACACTCGGTGGAATACTTCGACTCGGGGGAGTTACGTTCAAAACCCCACAACGAGCGGATGATGGACAACGGGGGCAATCGGATGAGTCATTGCTCGACCGGATCGGACCAACGGGCGAGACATGGTAGACAAAATAGAATGGACGACGAAATCGGAGGCGCGATTATTCCAGCACTCGCAGGAACATCTGGACACTCCTGTTGAATACGATCAAAGCCCACTGTGGATAGATAGAGGACAACACGAGCGACCGGATGATCCATCGCTCAACGGAATCGGACCAACAGACGAAGAATGGTAGGCGGAAAACCCCCCGATAGACGGCGTCGATCACACACATAAACCGGGCAGAAGTGTACACGACGTGTGTGTTGTGGACTGGAATTCTGACTCATAAACGTGAGTGCGCGTGTAGCATGGTAACTAGCGTGTTGGATAATGAGGATTGTGCTTTATTGGATGCCTTTTCACTACACAATGTGCCAAACCACCTATCGGTGATTTTTTCAGCTTGATGATATGAAGCTGTGACATTTGACTAGTAGCCGTTATATTTTTTTAAAATGTCACTTGGGAGTCAATTCCTGCTTACAGCTATTTGAATTCGAATGTTGCCATCACATTACTGGGGAAAATGAAGATGTTTGAGCAGTTACATGGAGCTATCATCCTTGCAAGTGGTACGTGGCAGAGACGTCTGATCTCACCCCCCTCCCACTAAATTCTGTGATGTATGTTCTTATGGTGATACTCGAGAGCACCAGATAGTCCGAATTGGAGCTCCTTTGAGATGATGACTTTTCCGACATCCAGTATGCAAACTACTGCCTTATTTAACCTTTCTGCAAACCAGTATAAATATTGGAGCTCGTTCGTTTGAAATATACTGTATCTGCGAATAATGAGGTACTGTTCACATATTTGGTAGGTTATGGCTGTGTCTGTATTTGTACAGTTAGTCACTTGGTGCTGTTGACAGCTTCGTCTAACTGGATAATGTCATCTCATCAGCTTGGAATATCACTGAGGGTTGACATACGAGGAACGCAACGATTAGGGATATACTAGCAAATATCCATCCTTTGTGGTCACACCAAAAAGCACGGTTGCCAGTTACAGAGGGTGTGTGGTGTGTGCATGAGTCCAAGTTTAACCCCATGGTTAGAAGCCTGGTTCATTTAAGAAGAAGCATATGAGCCATATATAGACGGTCATCTCTGTCCACTTCGGTTAGCATGTATGATGTGGGCTGATTGCGTGAGTAAAAGCATTGGCAAGCGTTTCAAAAATCTCCAGTTTCATGATTGCTAATCCAGTATATAAAATACACAGTCGAGATGTCGAGTCAGATACCACTTATTTTGACGGACCTTATTGCGAGACAATCAGCAGTGACCTGAATATGAGTTATATAAACCTTGACCGTGGTACTGCGTAAGGTCATGACGTTGGAAGGGGTTCAAGCATCTACATTACTGTTTACAAAAACATTCGGTCGAGGCAGTGTATCGCAGTCAATGACGTGTCCGCATTCATGTGGTTGTTCATGTCCCCTTTCAAACTTCCACTGATTTTATATTTTAATGCACATGTTAATTGATCAAGCTCTCAATTCATATATCGCCGTAAGTAATTATGTGTCTAAATGTACATTGTTTGATACGAGTTGTGTGAGTGGAACCACTAGTGGTACGGCGTAGTCCACTTGTGGAAGCGTCTTTGTTCTGGCGCCCTTTGGCTTCGGTCACTGTGGAAGGCGAACGCTGAACGGATGTGGCCAACTGTGTACATGTTTCACTCCTTGAGCAGTTGTATATTGGTATGAAGGGGAATTTGCAATCATGTAAATTGTCTTCTGACAAGTCGGAAACTTTCACTGCGATTGTTGTAACTGCAACAGATGCATGACATTGGAAGTTTTTTTTTTATCGCCAGACATCCTGTACAAGGTATATAGAAATAAACAACCATGGACACACATTATTTTACATGACCGACCTGTATCTATGACCACTGTCTTACCCGAAGGCTGGATAGTCCTAGAACACTGCTTGTTGCTATAATAGTAGCATACTTTAGCCATAAATACCACAACGTAAACTCTAAAATAATTTGCGTCATTATCTTTTTAGTTAATAACCAGTTGGACAATCTCCGATTAGACAACTACTGCATCTGCCAACCTCACTCCGTATGCAACACGAGTGATATGTTCAGTTACATCACCTGATAGTCAGAAGAGTATTCCTTAGAATGTACATGTTACATATAGGCCTCAAGGTTTTCAATTTGGTGTTTACCTTTTGGCTCAACAGCCACGACTTGTGTTGCTGGAGTATTATGATCCTTCACTTCTAAAAGAACAATCTGTTGTGTTTTATAGCAGTTTCTCTTTTTTGTCAACCCGTGCCATTTATATATCATGCTTAACTGACGGCAGGTAAGTTCAAAAACAACGAGCGTTGGAAAAAATCTACACATTAGCGGTTATTATGATGTAGCTAAAAAGCATCGTCAAATAGGGTTTATACGGAAACTGTCCGAAACGCGGCCGATCTATGCAAGTTAGAATATCGATCAACCAAAACAGTACGTTTGGCTAGGGAACAGTGCACACAGTCTACTAGGACACACAATGTTTAGTCTGCCCCAGTGGGCACAGCTAGTAGATATGCACTACCTGCCTCGTACATGTCTGGTGTATCTCGTGATCGCTTCCGGAGAATGTTAGTCTATCCAATGAACAAAATCTGTCGTACACAAATGGCACAATCCACAGAACTATCCTCCAAGCGAGAATAGTTATTTGTTGAAGTCTGCTAACAAATGAAACCCGCTGAATTCGGTTAGGCAACTGAATTAATAATCTCGAAAATGCTGATTGTATGTTTCGGAACCACCGTAGCGGAAACCCATGTTGTCCGTTGGCTAAAAGCCATTTCTGAAAGGGCGTCTGGATTATTTTATTTCTGTGGTGGAATAACATCATCAATTTCCTGATGGCCTGGGCAATAAACACCATGGCCAGTTGTGATATGAACTTCACACATTTAGACTGATGATAGATTATTGAAACGAGCTTGTTTACAATGCCGCTTTTACACACTGGTCAGTCAGTATAGTTCCAACAGAAACAAGCGTCCACCAATATTAAATGAAGTCATCGCTTTGGCGGCTGATTTGAACCAAAACGGTACAAATGAGCACGAGTTTCATAGGAACGTATGTTTTATTGTCATATTATTCAGTTATGTGCTTTACACAAGTGGACTAAAGTTGACTGGGAACAAGCATGTCATGTAGGTTCGAGAATGTGCGAAGAAGGAAATGCTGATTTGCTTTCGTGATTAAGTGAATATTCCTGATAGGAAACAAAGGGCCTAAGTAACATTTGTGATTAGAAACTTTGAAAGCTTCGTTTGAAAATAAAATCATTAGAATCCATTTAATTGATTTTTAACCTGCTAAGTTTGTAGTTTTTTTTTGTTAGGAAGCAATCGAAAAGAATAGGTTGTCACAAATCTGAAGGACATGGAACTTACTGGAAAAACTCGACGAAATGGTGGGACCATCACATTCTAAAAGACTACGCGATAGTAGATGATTATGCCGGATAATGGAAAATTGATTTACTCTTACGACTATGTGATCGATACTAATTGTTCATGCAATGCAAAGGAGGAACAAATAAATTCGATTCGAAACAAATTATCTTTACATCGAATTACCATCCCAGTCACTTTTACGAATATTTTGATTTATAATACGAACTCTTTATTTTAGAAGGAGAAAAAGAGAACATATTGTAAATATTGTTCAACAATACATTTATGTATAACCTTATTTTATACAACCAATTAAGTAGGGGGAATAACCAAGTAGCTAAGTTCCAATCGCTAAACTGAATCTACAGTCTACCGATATGTTTAAATTTACAATACTTACCGAATAATCCATTGTGAGCCAGACCAGTACCAGATAACCAAGGATTACGACGAGCATCAGCAGTCTGACCATGAATCACAAACGTTTTGCGATTGATAGTATAATATCGATGTACAACGAACTCCCGATAGAATCCATTAATAGGTATACAACCCGTTTTCGTACAATCCGTATACTCGTCAGGATAAGCAACAAGACAATAACCTAAAGAACACACGCTCCACTGACATCCTCCAATTGAAGTTGACCACCGCGAGTGTCACTATGAAAGCGGACCCTCATATCCTTGATGCGGTAACGTTTGCACAAATTCAATATACGCATGACGTGTTCAGTATCAGCTACACGAGGAGTTATCTCAAAATAAGGTTTATCGGTAAGTAAATCAATGACGCTAATGAACTTGAGGCAGACAAAAGAGGAATGCAATCCAGGACGAAACCGACGTATACGTCGGTCAAGCTGACGTCTACCATAAAGTACCCCAGGACGACGACGACAACTGAACTGTAGATACCTTCTCTATCTCACATTGCCGCGTTAATCCCTTTGACATATCTACCTTATAACAAGCAACCAAACTAACCAAATCCTAAACTTCCTTCAACACTTCCAACAAACGTTCACTATTCACAACGCAGTAACGCAAATGCGGTACGTTCTTGCAATATCGCCTCCAAGCACTTTACGTACGTTTACTACTAGTCCACGGATGTCCAAACTTACGAAGTCGATTGCAACCCATAACTATTCATCTAACATACTACCCGTGTATAGACTGCTTAACGGATCCGATCAGTGAACTCCTTGTAATAATATAAAGAAGTTTACTGGTTAACGTCAGGGTCAAATATGAACTCAACTCAACTCAAAACCAACCTAACTTGTCCGACCCTAACCCAGTTGGCTGACATAGCATGTCCAAAATTCGGATCAACGATACTCGAGGGTTCAATACCTTTTTCTAAGAAAAAAACCTGTTCAGTGCACTCAACTACAAGTCACTATACACCAGTACACTTCAGACCATGACGTACTGTATAATGAGAGTACGTACACCACATAACAGTTGTCATGTTCAGTAAGCAGCAGAAAGGTTGAAGCTTTGTCCTAAACAGACAAAAACTCCCGAGGATATCCAACAAGCTTGAAATCACAGTGACATACAATATGCCTTCCAACTGGAACAAGGAGAATCTGGAACATAACGTTTCCAATTATTCCTGCATTCCAGCATTGCGGCATCATGTTCATACATTAGCAAGACCTTCCCGAAGGGCAAACGTACAATTCACCCGAAATCCGGAGGCAGCGCGAAGATATTGCTAAAAATGTGGTGCAAAAATTAAAAGCCCATGGGCTAATTTTGGACAGAAGGAAAAATGAAAAGCGGTGTGACGCCTGTGCGTCAAATTGTTGAGGAGTATAAGGAATCAAGAAACCTTCAAGGATTGGCAGAAGAATTCCCAAAAGTTTTTACACGAAGCCTCAGTAACATACTCCGGAACGTCGACCGCATCTTCCACAATGCTGACAGGAGCTCAGTCTTAGAGATTCCAAACGTCAGGATGAAAGAATATAGGACTTGACATGTTGTGAGTGAACAGTATTCGTGTCAACTACTTGGAGCACACTACAACAATTCGTTGAAACTTGTTTCATCAGGTGGCGATCTGACGTTCATGACCCCTAAAAGAAACAGTACCTTTCAATCCATTTGAACCAGTACTGTTTAAATGTGCACTACTTACGTATTAAGTATCCATGAATCAATCTTAGTTTTTGCTGTCCTGCTTGAAAGGTTTCGGAAGCTGACACCTGTGACATGATAATATACCAACTAGTGATTGTTGAACACTGTTAACAACTAATAGATAGTTCAAGCGATACTATTCGAGAGAAGACATTAAGTAAAACCTTCGCCCTTGTTAGAACCCGTCGGTGCTCGTAGTGCGTATCTTTACCACTTCCGGGATTTATAATCATATCACGTCAACACGAGGTTAACTTGTTAACAACCTAATCATTAACATGACATTAAGATTAGTTATCAAATCTAATAGTTCAACAAAATTTCCTTGAGTAAACCCTTCTCCTGTACAACAGTTTAAAAAAAATCAGTTAATATGACGTGGTTCTACATTCTGCTCCAAAATTACAAGCAGTAAAATGTTCACAGCTGCAGCCATCTTGGGTAGTGTTACTGTAATATGCGACCGAAACCAACAGGCGCGCACGAGTTGACACGGCACCACAGTAACCATGTCCGTAAACCCAAAATGACATCAGATTCACACTGTATTAAATTTCACAAAATCCTGACTTGACAACTAATCTCATATTTATTGTGTTGTATTTGGCCTGAAGATGATACACTGAAAACGAGCTTGTTCGCCACGTTTTGACTTTTGATGAAATCTCCGGGTATATTTGAACAACTGAATTTGAATTGTTGTGGTCCAAGAACGCGGATGGCACAAGAGTTGCTTATTCGACAAAGCAACACATGGGTTAAACATTTAAACAAGACCTGAAACAAAACTACTCATTTGCACGCGGTATTCGGCCCCAGAACGTCTCGGCTGCCACAGACGTCAATGCTCAGTTCCTTTAAGTAGCTGGGACCATTATGGGTGATGCTGCACTCTGATTTTTTTTTCCTGCGGCTTGTACGATGTCAAAATATATGCTCTGGTCCTGCTGCTGAATAGAAGTGGTATGAGTAGTATATTGCGATCGCTAATCTTCACTGCATTAGTGGCAGAGTGAGACAGTAAACACAGAAGCAAACCGATTTCATGGCACCGTTGGACAAGACGATACGAAAACGCCATAAATGAATCATCCTTAATCTTGGATTGAATAATTGCTGTCGATAGTGTCCATTCTGCTCTTGTGATGTACTGAGCCAAACGTCACACGGTTTCAGGGTAAAATACACTAACATCCGAAAGATGGAAAATACACAGATACCAAATATTCTTTCACCTGAATGTTACAGGGAGATCAGACTTCCAATTGTGGAGTTATCGTCCCCGTTAAGAACCATCTCAGTCACATTCTTTTAAAGTAATCGACTGTTTAGAAAGTTCTGTAGCTCTGCAGTGATTTGCATGCTGTGTAGCACTCGTATGAGATGAACTAACTGATAGAACCGTCAATGATAGTCAATTACCTGAACCGTTTACTGATGCACGCATCGAATCAGACAACACCAGGCCATGGGAGAATTCATGAACATCGATCAAAATACACTTACCAATGTGGAGTTACCAGATGCCTAGAGGGCTGATATCATTAACAGAATCGCCTGTAGATCTGATGTAACAGAGCAAAATGAGAAAGAAGAGAGACATTTAGTTGTTGTTGATTCAGTTAGATGAATAACAGGCTTCTGTCAAAAATTTTTACTAAAAGGTGAGAGTTAAAGCTATCATTATTACATCACATTGCAATATCTACCCAGTCGACTATCGCCACAATATTTTGATTACACCATTTAATACGCATTACTGATTTTGTATCGGAAATATCTCAGATGTTGTTAAAATCTATGACGAATTGTCCACCAGAAATTCAAAGGGGCTTCTGCGACAATGAACAACATGTGACGATCCATATGCCGATCACGTCCAAATCTTCAAATGTCAGTCTTTTGCACCTGCAAAAGAAGACCCAGATTACGATAGAGAGAAAAAAGTATTCACTGGCTTAACATAAGAAGGTGAATACTCAATCACTAAGTCATAACTCAGTATTGAAGTGAATTTCAGTCGAATCTGTAGTGGCGGTCAATTTTCTCATTGTGTGCATCTAAAGTATACTCTCGCTACCACTCAGAAGGCTCTAATTTGTTTTCTCTATCAATCACACTATCTGTCTGTTTATGTACAGCCGGAATGACACGCATTTTGAAGACAGGCAGACGGTTGAACAAGCAAGCCATGGAGTATCCACCAGAGAAACTGCGTCAATCAAAAACTCAACCGAACTATAGCCGTGCAACAACCGACTGAAACTCGATTTTATCGATCGCCAGACATAATTACGCCCAGAAAAAAGACAGACATATCTGTATCAGTTCGAGTGATCACGACGTGTTAGCACGTTAGGCTGCTCAATTTTACTCTGGCTTTGTTAAACACCCGACAAAAACCAACCGTGTATGTCCAAACCGCCTGCCTTGGATTTTCTAGCCGACGTTAAGCGAGACCTTCGTGTTATGTGTATCTCATTCATGTCTATAAGAAAGACATATCACCTCATATCAGAAAGTGATTAACCTGGACGCGTACGTGACAGTATTAACGAATCAATTAGGCAGTACGTGCAGAAAAATAAATCGGAAGTTTGGTGGTGGTCTTGACGGGACAATCTGGGTAACCGATAGACAATCTATCAGTTTAGAATGAAGTCAAAGTTTTACAATGTTATGTCGTGCAGAATGGAATGCTGAGCACAACGAGTGATACTTGTGTAAACAGTACTGGCTGCACAACTTTTAAAATACAATGCATTCCCAGCCGACGGTAAGTGTTCATGGGGTATATGTAGTGTAAAACCAGAAATGGACGATTCCAACTAGTAGACACATTTCTTCAATGTAGAACTTCGTCAACATAGGCAAGATATGATCACGTCAAACAGATGTTGTCGTGAAGGCGCTCATTTCGACATCAAGCTTTGAAATTATTTTGTAAACCTTAAACGGCATCAATCGCAACAAAAGCGGTTAAGGTTTTCTCATTTATAACTCGTGTTAATGAATTGCAGAAATAGGAAAAATGACCAAAGCGGTACACCACAATTTAGGAATTTACCCTTTGCAAATGAACTGGTACGCAACATGGTAGAGAAGAGTTTGACAAACTACTTTCGAGATTGCAGCGGACTGGTCCTATGATGATTTGAACTAAGCGCAACTTCACAGCCACATACGTTCGAGCCAGAGCACAATTTACTTTGCGCTTTATGTCGTTGGCTAGATAGTCACATTTGAATAGCATGAATAGAGAAACATCCTTCTTCTGAACCAAAAGTATAGGTTTCACCACAAATTCATCGGGGCATATATTACGGTGAGGAAAGGCACTGAACCCACACTTGCAGCTCAGAAGAAGGATGTTTTCCTATTCATGTTATCCAAATGTGACTATCTAGCCAACGACATAAAGCGCAAAGTAAATTGTGCTCCGGCTCGAACGTTTGCGGCTGGGCATTTGCGCTTAGTTCAGATCACAAGGGGACCAGTTCTGTGCAATCGCGAATGCAGTTTGTCAAACTCTTCTGTCCCCCATGTTGTATACCAGTTCACATGCAATTGCAGTGATGTTTACATGGGCAGAACAGATCGACAATTATCACAGCGAGTCGCCGAACACATTCTGAAGTGGTTGAAACAACTGATGGCGCATCAGCCTCAACTCGGTGAACTAACTGCTTGAAGCCCATCGATTACTAAACGTCATGACGACAGGTTACGAAGTTGACCCGGCAAACCTATCTAAGATACTGTTACGGACTCGAAACCCAAAGTTACTGGCTTTCTGTCCAATGCTGCTTATCTGAACTTACCAGCCGACGTTGTGTGCACAGAGGTGGTTAAGACAACCTATCGAGTTGTCCTGGTCGTTATTACGTAATACTTGGTGCACTTGAAAGCTTTTCTCGTCCCTGTTTATTTTTATCTGTATGATGTATATAACCGGCATGTTTTACGTTTGTGACTTATAAGAGTAAAACAAGTGTTAATATGTCGCAATATATCTTTTTTTCTGCTCTGATACAAAGATAATTGCTTGGATACACATTCAGTCGTTTGCTCCAGAGAAACAAGCTCACGATTCACTAATATTCGAGTTAGGCAAGTGGCTTCCAAAAATATAGCTGCTTAGATATAAACATGCAGAAGTCTCTGCGTGGATCCCGTTACCTGGTTTAGTGAGAGTTGAAACTGATTTGGGAATAGCATGCAGCTATTTCTCCTTAAAATGTTATAGGCAACCTGCTGGAATTCGTTCATATGGAATTCTCTTACGTCGGAGGACATCAATATAAATGTTGATGCATCTGAATGATTTTGAAAGCAGTGTGAACAATGAGGAACAGACAAGTTTTAATAAATCTTGAAATGATGTGATAAGAGACGAACATAGATTTTAAGCAAACTGTATATTGGGTGAATCTCTCTACTACGATGGACATTTTATTGATATGGATAGATCAACACACGTCGAGATATTGATTAACTCACAGACAGTTGAAGATTAATTATGAAAGAATTGATTTACTTTCAGTTTATAACCCTTGAGGTTTTCTATCAGTTTTGGATGAGGAGTACAGTTAATCGGTACAATCGAAACAATCGCACAAATCGAAGTGTTTTGAAACACGTTACGCACTTGATCAAACCAGACAAACTTTATGGCAATGGTGTTGTATTAGAACTCTAAAAGCTACGCCGAAAATAGCACTGATTTATTTGACACTTCAGGATTCTGTAGCTATTTACATTCGGCGGCGTCCTTGATCCGATCAGTATATCACAACGACCGAAGCCAAAACATTCCGAGGTTTATGCTGCATAGCTTGCGGTTTCATCTACTCGACCTCATCGAGTATAAATCAGAATTTTTCAGACCACGTGTCTTCAACTATCCGGATTACAGTCACAAGTGGTCACGCTAAGTTACTACACTAAATCCTGTGCTGCAGTTGTTAGAGGAATGAAAAAAACGTCAGAGGATTGATCAAGGTGGTTACCGGTTTTTATTCATAATCAGGAGACAACTTTGCCAATATTACTGTACTTGAATGACATACCACTTGTAAAGTGAACTCTTGGTTGTATACATAACTTATACTGTGAAAGTTGTTCACAGGTTTACCTTGGACAGACAATAACCAAACGTTAAACGTGGTTTACAGGATCCCCCCTTAAACACCTGAAATATTGCCTAACGTTACGAGTGATTTAGATCTCCTGTTGCCGACACTCTGTCACGGGTTAACACCTGATTTTCGTCTTCGTATCTCTGACTATGATCTGTTAGCTTGCTATTCATAGACAGATTTAAATTTTGTGCACTTTAACTAACTCAAAATTGTAACCGATTCATCTGTTCCGTAGAAGTATCGGACTCGAATCGATGCGTCGGAAACTGACATAGTTAACAGCTATATATAAGTTGTTCCTAGGCCACATTGTCATTCGACCGGGTCTAAGTTTACCGCCGACAATTTGAATCAGCAATGACTGCCTCATAAATTTATGAATTCCAGTTTGTTGACAAAACCCAGTGACTCGCTGATAACCTAGAACCATTCCCTTGCAGTGCAGTAGTCATTCTGCATTTTTCTGCGCTGTGCGACCGATTTGATACAATAAGGTACAAATATATATATTTCTAGTGAGTGACAATGGATTTTAGCTCATGCGAATTGAATATCACTCACAACTGATCGCATTCATCGCATTCCTGTAAATATTTCCTCTGGAAAAAACCCACTACACACGAGTTTCGTCCTGATCTGAGGTCGTCAGTAGTGCATATCCTTGCCACGACCAGGATTTATATTCTGGCTACGCTTTTGTGAGGCACTTGTGTTGACCACTGCACCATTGGCATCACACCAAACGCGACCGAATTATTATATCTAGAAACACAATCACTTTCGCTTGTGAGTAATGATCAAGTTATCCGTTCTTTCACCATGAGACACAGTAACCGCCCGTTAACTGCAATCGATGTCCCCGCGACTAGAACTTCCAAAACAGATCGAAATCTCGGATTTCATTAAATCGGCCAGAAGATGTTTTAGATTAATGATGAGCAATGTGGGATGTGGTTAACTTCAAGTTGATCATCGCAGCTGTCACATACAGATAGACTACCCAACACTTAATAGATCATGTAAGTAACGCACATCCTTGCGACGGCCGTGATTAAAGCTCTGGTCACGCTTTAATGAGACAATCATATTGACTACTATGCCGTCGACCTCACACTAAGTATCAGATGCAAACGCACAGCCACATTCGCTTGTGAGTACCGCTCAGATTACCCGATCGCCACGAGGTCGTGGTAAGGATATGCACCAGTGACGAGGTCGAACAAGAGTGAAACTAGAATACAGTGCTTTTTTTCTGGAGAGGCTGGAGGGATTTTCTGCGGGGATGGGACAGCTGCGATCAGTTGTGAGTGGTGTCTGGTAGAGCTATATTTTCATTTAAGTCTGTAAATGCATGCGTTATTATCTTGTCTAACTGAGTTTCATGGATATCTTCACGGTTTTTACTACAACATCTGGACTCAGTTGGTGATGAGTGAAACAAATGGTCATTGTACTTACCATCACTCTGGGACAACGTTAATCACTCTACCTGCAGTCAGTAATCGCACGAGAGTTTGTTGATTTCAACGGAACAACTGAAAGCGGTCTTGTGGGAGGTAGTGAGCGGCTTCAGTATTATTCACATAGACGGTGGGAGGAGTGGGTTTGAAGACTAGATTCTGGTTGGAAAAAGTAGAAAACCCTATTTACTTCTGATTCTTTTTCGGGTGTTTCTAATAGAAAAATAACCACAAACTTTTGTATACGAACACGTCGTCAGCTGACTAGTGATAGAACAGAAGCTAAACCAAGGTCCTTGAGGTATAGTAAACTATATGATAAACAATAGACGAGAAACTTCAGTGAGGGGCTAGTCGAAATTTCATCCCCATGGACTAACTACTTGAAGATTCTGTTGGGTTTCCTAATATTTACATCCCATTTGTCTTCTGCACGTTCACTAAAGACATAGGCAAGTTGAGCTCTGGTAGATTAGTCCAAAATGTCGACAGTCGGATGTCAGTAAGTACAACCAACAAACCCATTCTCTCATGTGATAATCTATACCTAGCTAGAAGCACCTTGCTCAACAAATGCTATCACTGTGGTCGGTAGTTATTGATTTACTGGTGACATACATATGACCTGGAGATGTTTGTCCAAGAATATGTAATCTGCTAGGATACCAGTGAAATTAGAATTGTGTTACTCTGTGTTCTTTTTAGAGTTTACTTTCATAAAATAGTAAGCACTTATTGCATGATATGACAAACGAAGTTAATTAGGTCTTTCAAGATCGCGAGGTGAGTGCAATCAAAGGGCTTCAAATCTGCAATATTAGAAACTGTCTTGTAATAAACCAGTATACTGAGTCGTATTTTCTTGTTATTGAGGCACTGTTCAGAGTTCGGTCAAACTAATGGTTTTCAAGCCACATTTTTGAGTATCGGTACCAAGCTGTTATATTCAAGTAAGTAGTGGTATAGCCAAAACCAGCGTTTTTCCGCGTTTCATTTGTCTGCTAGGTGGCGGAAGTTCCAAGTTTAGCGGGGTTTAAAAAAACTAAGCCAGATGTCTAACCGTCTTGAATTACTTGACTGGAAATTTGTACAGGATTCGAAGTGTTTCCGACACGTCTGCATCATGACTGCTCACGTTAAGATGTGATACTAGTGATAGCTGAGTTTATCATTCCACTTCTGATTCAAGCTGCATGATATTCTCTGATCAGTTTAAACAAATGTCTACTCACTTAACTGTAAGTGAATCAATATAGAAGTATGGTTGTCATGCACAGAGGTAGCTTGTCTTTAAGACCAGTTTTGATCACAGGTTTGGAAATGAGTTTGGAAAAAGTATTCAATGGAGCAGCGGAGAAAATTTGTTTTGATGTCTGGTGTCTATATCTGATTTGAACGGAAGTGAGATAAATATGGGTTCCTTTCCAACCTTAAGAGTGGAGTGGCTGGTCAATATGCTGATAGTGTTTCATGTAACGACTCTGTTGGAGTTGCCATTTTTGTGTAAAGCATCAGGGAGAGAAAAAACGCTTGAACTCCAACGTGTTTTTTGAACTGATTTTTTTGACAATGGACCTCGGCAAGCGTACCAAGATTAGTTGTTTGCGGGAAACAGAACCTTCATAGTCAATGTGTTGTTTCTTGTACATTGTCTTACGAAATGTGCCCCGTTTTGGGTGTCTTTTATCGTCTACGTCAAGACGATAGAATGCATCATTCATCTCACCGTTGAGCTAAAGCGAAAGAAATGTTTAATTGAACACCTCGACAGCACAATTCAACTCTAAACGGATAGGGTAAACAACCAAAAAGTTGTCCACGTATCGACGCACAAGGCTTGCATGCACGGGGTTGTAATTTGTAGTTTCACAGATCAACACATGCTAGACTTTACGTGCTGTTTACACACGTTTGGTTGCTCTTGATATCACCCAGTTATGATAATACAAAGTGTTTGGTACTAAATCTGTCTGTTCGAAATATTTTAAAGCGACGCAATTTTCAACTGTTACTTCGTTCTCAACAGACAAACATTTTTAATGGTTACCTTCCTGTTGTTATTAAGGTGACATTCATATATCCAAAACTGGTGAATTATGAGGGATTTATCGGTTCTCTTCGATTTGATTACTACATGACATAATTGATGTTTACGGAGAAGAGATGAAGTATCTACTAACTCTATGTGACTGCATATGACACTCTGCCGGACAATTCGTTAGAAAACTACTTAATCTTTGTAAGAGGATCACTTCACCTGTCCTTAAAGAGTTGGGCAAATACCGTCCGAAAGTCAGCCGTGTGTGAGTAATCACCACTGAGGTCATTGTGAAACTTTCACCAACAATTAATCTGAATGCTGTTACACACATCGTGATGTGTATTGATGGAAAAGGTAATTACATTCTAATATTTAATAAATTTAATAATTTAATTTAATAGTGTGGTGTTTGATAATGTAGTATTTAATAATTACAGTGTAGTATTTAATAGTATTTAGTTAATGTTTAATAATTCAGTTTAGTAATTAATAAAGTGCATCGCACTATACTGTACTCTTAAGAGACGACATGAGTAACGGTTTTTTATATATCTTTAATAATCTGCGTTAAACAGAGTTTTTATAACAGTAAGTGACAGGTCACTTGCTTATTTATTTTGACCCAACCCATTTTTGGTGCAAAAGGATTGCACTTAGCCTCATATTCTTTTCTATGCTCACCAGCACTGAACTTCTGTGGAAGTGAAATTAAGGACTACGTCAAGATATCGTTGGACTGTAAAACCTATTGTCATGACTGTGATTCATGTACACCTGTGAGAACTCAAGGTCCGATTAGTTGGTAGCGAAAAATCAAAACCATTCTAAACTGAGATGTTATTTGGTTCGCATGTTGAGTCAAATAATACTTGACTGCGAAAATTATATGATTCCAAACCATAGGGAAAAACACCTATATGTGACCTCGTTGCTAATGTAAAAAGACATAGAAAACCACCAACTACAAATAAAACTTCATTCTTCACCAATACAAGAATATGAGTAAATAATGTATAACCAATTCACCTATTGGTTTTATTTTACGGACTGCGAAGTTCATTAGTTTTATTTGATATTTTTAAATCTTTTTTTTCCTTGAACACGTGTATTATTGTCATTTTGTTTGCACAGTTCAATTCGGGATTCTTCAGTTAAAATTGTTCAGCTATATACTCTTACTGGCTACCAGCCCAAATAAGTTTACAGAACTATTTGTACTATTACAATGAGCTCCCCTTTGTTTATGAGACCCCTGTGGTTATCATTCTGATGTACCTAACAGTATATGGACTAATTAGTCACGTGTTATTCTGACCTATGTCAGTACCGTTAGATAAACAGTTTTGCTCGTTTACAACGCTTACAAGTATGTGAGTAATACTTTTATACAGAAAATCGAGTTATTCATCAGTTTAACTTGCTCGAATTCGACCAAACAGGGGTATGTACCATCCGTAGTTGAAAATATCAAAATGTTTGAACATTACATCACTATAACTGTTGCACTACTGAAATTAATAACAGATACAGTGTACCACTTCAGTCACAATATAATCATAAGAGTTATGGACCCAAATGATGACTTATTTTTGCATAAGAAGAATGATGATAGCTCGGAAAACGAGCCAAAACAAGAACAGACAAGCTAGGAACAATCCAGAAATGAAAAGCCACCTACAAGCAATTCATCAGTTATACAATACAAGCGAAGTGAACAACCACAGAACAAATGGCGTAAGAAAATTGATCATCACTATCAGGAGAGCACAGCCTTCGCACTCTCACTGACTTTTCACCCAGTCACGTTTAGTAGTGCATATTCGTGGTACGGAATTTGAAATCCAGGCACAAACGACTTAGTGTTTACATTTGATAATCTTTATGCATCTAATGTAATGCTAGTGGCATAGTAAGCAACATGGTTGCATCATGAAAAGGGGACCCGTGTTCAAAAACCTCGTAGCGACAAAAACAAACACGTTACTGACGAGACGTACCAAGTGATTTCTTGTGAACGGGGTTCACTGAAAATTCCATGTGAACGTGAAAGCTAAGATAGTTAGTAAACGAATTTCATGCTAGTTCAACTAATTTCTACACCGGTTACCATAACATCCACTAAATGCAAATAGTCCAGTAAAATAATTGTATCAGAAAATCACACATTCGCCTCTTTTTTACAATAAGTTTTTTGAACGAAGCCCTACAGTTGCCTTCATTTCCCTGCGAAGACGACATGACATCACGTGACCTATTTCGGAGCATCGCGTACGAACAGATTAACTCAGTTTTGTGTACATTTTTTTGACAAATGTTTTGTTTATGTGCACTGTCTGGGTCCAATTTACGATGTCATGTAGGTATTTTTGCTTTCAGCTGTGTAATTTACAATTACAAACTTAATCAACCAGAATATGACAGTGTGGAAAAGTAATTCCTGTGATATCTCCTGGAATAAAATTCCCTGCATTCTTATCAAAAATATTCGTATAACTAATTGAATGGCAAAACAACAATTCAGTAAATGGAAGTCATAGACGACGAGTGTAGACCCATGAACAAGATGAAAAATATGGAGCCACAATTGCAACAAAAATATGTTGTCGGAGTTCCAGTACCCTTGAAGAGACTTTTACGGTTAATCCAAAAAATAACAGAGAAGACGTCATTAAATTGGACATTTTAGCCATTGTGAATTAACTGCTTCGCAATAGATCGACTTGAGTAACGTTCGCTAATTTTCGTAATCGATGAGATTTGACAGTGCAGCGACCATTCCATTCTATAGAACACATACGTTCCTACTTTGTATGAGTTCGCTACACACAACAACTAAAACCAATATTTCATACAATCCATGTAGTTTTTAGTTACAAATAAATTCTGAAGTTGATTATGTACAGACAGTCTCTTGAGAAACGTGTTGATAGTATGTAGTTCAATTGTTTGTTCATAAAAACCACTCAACACTAAGCGATTGACAATCGGTTAAATCTCATTGAAATTTAGTTATCATTATTCAACTGAAACAAGTTTTCTCCGAAATGAACTTAAAAAGACCAGCAAGTAGTGGTATATTGCACGATTTTTGTTTCAACTGATTTCGCTGCAATATATACTTGATATGATGCAGTGAAATCAGTTCGAACAAAGATTGTGCGATATGTCACTACAAGCTTGTTTGTAAAGAAGTGGAAATCAATTTGTAAACCGTATAGTTTGAGTTTTTGGGTGCCCGGGGTTACTTTGGTGAACTACACGAGCGTTATTTCCACAGTTAATCTACATAGGTGATATCTTAAATACAATTGATAGTAAACTGTAATTTATTACTGATCATACTTATTTCAGCCCGTTAGTATGCTTTCTGAAAGGGCGTTGCTAAAAAGCATAGAGTCTGCTCCTGTTTTGCTTTATTTTTCAAGTCTGTTTTGTTCCCCCGTATATCCATACTACTCACCACTGATGTTGAATGGAATATACACTTTATCCATGAGGTGCTTTTAGAATCTGCATTGTAAATCCAAGAAAATGTTTTATTCCACGTCGAAAATCCATGTCTGAAGGACAATCCCGATGGTTCTGGAGAGTGCAAGTTGTGCTCCCGCCGGAACTGGTGCGGATGATATTTACCGCGAAAACTTATTGTGAGCCATTATATTTTCATATCCGTCTGCAAATTTGTTCTCTACAAAAGTCTATCCAAACTTCTAACTTCGACTAATTTGCTATCACTGGTACAACCCGGAGCTTTCGTTTATTTCACAAATAGATAAGGAATACAAGTTATAGATATATCGAAGTAAAATTTAAGCAGCCTTCGCAGCCCTACTATTCTGAGGGGCTACGGTAGAACATTAGTAGGTCCAGTGGGGTCGTGTATGAAAAGGACATTTTTGAGTCCGATGTATGGTGTGTAATTATGTAGTAAAGTTCATACTACGAATTAAAGTACACAGGTATCAATAAAATCCGCATGGTTGTAATAACATTTCGGTTTTGTTTGAATACATCAGTTTCTTTTGAACGTGCGTTATTTAGACCATTATTTTTATAGTGTTGGTTAGTTGATGTAGTGTTTTTTGACTTACTCTCACGTGTTTTTTGTATTGATTTCCGTTGCAAGTTGCAAAACTATTCACCTGTTTGAACTGTAATCATGTGGTAAGCATTTGCCAACCTATGTGTTATTAATGGTTATCATATGGTTTGCAATGTCATTTCAGGTTTTTAACGTTGACTGCCACTGTAAGTCGGGTTGTTCTAGAACATTCACGTTTGACCTGTACTTATGTATTGATCATTGATCAACTGTGTTCATTTGTTAGTGTGTCACGGTTTTCCACAAAACTTATGGTACACGGTTATTCGCCTTTCGGATTCCTTCGAAATATGTGTGTGCGGAAGATGAGAAACGTGAATTACCATTGGAGTTAACGGTAACGAAAGACAAGTTGTACGCTATTTTTCACGTACTTCTTTAGTCTTTAAACATTAAAAGCTTACTTCGTACACCTGTGTGTTAATTCGTTTTGTCATGCGTTATACAACGAAGGTCATGAAACGACGGTGAATATTTTGGTTCATCTGGAACAGTTAATAGCCAGAACACCGTGCCTAAAATAAGAATATTGAACAGATTCTACAAATGATCTTGGTTAACTTTATCTGTCACATCGTAAATCCACTGAGATTTCCAGCAGGAAATGTCACTGACAACCACCGACCAACACAGAATCTGACAATGTTTTAGTTGGATCCGGTGGGAAAGGTACTACTCGGGTTGCTATTATGCAGTGTATCATTGTGTAGTTGTACCCAAATTAATTTCATCATTACATTTGGAAAATTGCAACTCCACCATTCCAACTTTCATAAAATACATGAAATATTACAACGTACGTAGTTCCTGAATGGAGTTCAATAAATGACAGTTCATTTCAGAATTTTATATGCAAAGTTACGTTGACACTTAGTTTCTTTTAGTTTTCTTTGTCCAGAAGTCTTGCACCTTTATCTACTGTCATATATTTGTAACGTTTACAATTAATCATTCTCTTTCATAACTTACCTTTATACATAACTGTATAATCCACTGTTTGTTTGGAAGAATACACAAAATTTTAAGTTTTCTTACTGTATCGCTAACAAACGGGAATTCCCGGGCAGTATATTTTTATTTTTAATGTTTGGTTAAGGGACTGACAAAAAAGTTAATGACATTATGAAATGTTTCATCATAGTATGTTACCGAGCTTTCAACTCCCAGCTTTGTCACCTATGTTCCAAGTGCGTCCCTCGTTTCAATCATTGACTCCGAAACCTCTTGTATATAGTGATTTTTATAACTCTACAAACATTGACTTTTCAATAAATCGTTTCAGTTATCCATTTATTTCATGGTATTTACTTTATTTTATTAGTAATTGCATATTTATTTATTTTAATGTGTGTAAATTTGCCTTTTCATGTTAATATCATAATCTTCGAGTGTTTTCTTGTATTTAATCGATAATTGATTACACCAGGAACTATTTTATCATATAATTGAGACTTAAATTTGTGAACATCTTAAGGGCAACTATAATGAATATGCTTTTTCAAGAATTCTATGGCAAACTTCAGTTTTGAGAAGGGCAACAATATACCTCCTGCTATACTCCTGCTGTCATTCGAATGACCACGCAATAAAAATGCAATTTAAAGTGGCAACCAAAAGAGTATCAGGAGAATCACTGCTTTGATGGGTGACTTAATTGAAACGGCAGTACAGAAAGACGATCGGTAACTTTTGAACACTGTTCAGTCAGACAGAAAGATTGTTCAACAATAGAGCCCAAAGGTTTCGTTTTAGAGTGTGAACGAAAGTGGACTGCATAACGACGGTTCATCACTTTAAAATGGTGAACCAGAAGGGAATTCAACAAAGCAAAGAACACTGAAAATAACTAATTATCAAGTCGGGCTCATCAATTCGTAGTTGATAATCGGGAATATGTTTTACCTTCCTCTGTTCACAATTTAGAAATTCTTTGCTGCAAAATAATCGAACTGGGATTCCAGTAGGCCTTGAAATAGAAGAGGACTCTAGGGTTTGCATACAAACCGCACATTTTCAGCATTGTCTAGAAGTATGACCAACTGTTCGCTCTAGATAGTCTGAGATTAAGACCAGGAACTAAGACAGGAATGAGATGGACCCGCGTCCACTTGGCGATCTACTAAAAAGCGCCAAGCTTGTGAATTTCAAGTAGTCCAGGCAACACTTTAAAAAGTACGAGCGAAACGACCTTGAAGGTCAGAACGATAGATGAGTCGTTAAGACAAGACAAATATTCATTACGTACACTCAGTCGCACGACTGAATTCAGACCAGGCCTACTATAGCAAGCATAGATAAAAGCATGCATTGGGGGCAAGCAAGCCGCCGGGAACCTCAGAGAAGACGTCATAGCGTTAGTCACTGAAAACGTTTCTGGAGCCAGTAAAATAAAACTTATCTGATAAAAAAGCATACCCTAATAAGTCAAGAGATAATAACCGTTTGTACGTAACGCAGAAATCATAACGTTTGCAATTTTCTCTCATGCTCCTCATCAGAATGCATGATTTACTTTGAGATGTTTGTGGAAAGTTAACTAAACGCGACAGCTGCAATAATATACCATGATAATCTACTGTGACAAAGCAGCTAATTACAAAAGATGACTTTTTAAAAAGAACATGGAACTGCATTACTTTTCAACTATAAGAAGATCTAAACTCAGGTAAGAGGTTATTTTTCGAAATGGACTGCTTGAATAGTTTAATGGAATTCGAAAATTGTGAGCAAATATATGATGTTCACATTATGTTTGCAAAACTCTTCTAGTACTTTCCAGGAAGCTGGAATCGTGTCAGTGATATTTTCTCCAAAAACCTAGTGAGGGCTGTTCGAGTATATCCAGATAAATTGACTTATAGTACACTTATTGTTGAACGTTTTATGCTTATAACTGAAGGGTCGATGAGTAGTTTCGCTTTTCAATACTTTTGTTACGCCAACATCATCGTAGCAGCCAACAACCTGATCAGAAGGTACTGTGGATCGGGTCGCCGCCGACCGCTACAGTGACGACAAATATCCTAGAAGAAAACGTTACTAAAGAGGTTGAAAACTGATAAAAGAAGACTAAGTGGAGGAACTTGAAATGTTGCGTCACGTTTGCTCCCACAGGTATCGTTTCCCTTCCAATTAACTGTTTGCTAATACTTCATCCACAAGTCGTTGTATTATCGATGTTAGAAACGTATAAACATACTCGTTCGCTAGTTTGATTTTTGTAAACATGCTCTCAAGTTGTGGAGTGATTTTCGTGTTGATGGGAAAAAACCCCAGTACCGACTGGTCAGGTAAACCGAAACGTAAAGTCACCGGAATATCAATTTTCCAAACATTCCACCGTCCGGAAGATGATTCTGATTGTGTAGAGTATAGTGAAATATGAGTACTCCAATCAAACCAGACCTCATAATCGAAAAATAAAGTATATAACCAAATGTTTAGTTGTTAAGCCAGTTTGAAATTAAAACCGCGAAGTCTTTTACTCCTCACAGATGAGTTACCGTTCACTCAGTCAAATAAGTATTGAATAGACGGTGTTTCAAATTTGTGTCAATCAGCTAAGTGCTTCGGATTTATTATTATGACTCTAACCGAATTCGTTGAGAAAGGAACTGGTGACAGGATGAAACAAACTGCTCGCACGTGATTTCAAATAACCTGTTCTAAAGGTAACTGAAAACAAACTATTTTTTGTATACTTGCTACGATAATAATTGTGTTTCCAGAAGGATCGTTTAGACGACTTTTGGATACTGCATAGTCCGTCTGAAACTGTGGCATGTAATTTTGTTTTAACGAAAGCAAGACCATGAGTCATGTCTCAAGTGAATTAGTTTCAATAATTCCGTTCATTCTCTCAATTATTTTCTATTCACTGGTTGTTTGTTTGCCCAAATACTAAGATCAAAGAAAATATTTGGTAATGTGCATCATGTCTTGCTTACGGGTGATTTTTAGTCGTTACAAAGATTTAAAATCAATAACAGTCTGACCTGTAAACGTTTCCACATCATAAGGCATCGAATTCACGTCTACCTAGATATAGAGGAACTAGGATTACGATGAGGCATAATCCGGAATATTTTGTCATGTAAGCTTCTTGGTTCGACGATCTCCCGTCATCATCAGCATCATTGCTATCAACTTTGAACTTTGAATCGTACATCTTCACTGATACGTACTGACAGTTTAATTGTGAACACTGCAATCACGGTTTGATTATACTCTATAGAGACATGGCAACCCCGATAAGTTTACTTATTACTTATAACAGTGCATATTCTGTTGCAACAAGACATTAGTAGCCATGTTGGTGTAGGTAAACAGTGTGATGGTCTGGTAGATATTGACCAGTTCAAGTCAAATCACAAATACCCGTGCAGTAACATGCTGTGATAAAAAAATATATAACAGTGACACAATCGTGCACATTATTAATAGTAAACGAATTCAAGTCAGGAATTTTACACCATGATCATTTTGGTAGTAAGAATATTAAACAATACGGGTTATTTTCAACAGCAGATTACAACATCTCGTCAAAAGACCATGCAAGTGGTGGAAACATTACTAAGCAAAGTAGAAGTCATAGAGAAAACAAGCAAACAATCAATCAAATGCATGACGTTGTATGAAAGTCAGCCCTAAAAACTTTTGTGTTCTGTCAGCCAATTTGTCAAATACAGACAGCGAAAGACTTATGGTTTCAATGGGCTTTTTGGACGAATACCAGAGTTAACAACTAAAACTGTTTTGTCGGTCATAGTAGAAGGAATACAAAGCTTAAATATACGAAGTTTCGTGAAATTAACACCTTTCTAAAGCACTGGAAAGCTAACACAGTCAAGGTTGATGCACTTTGAAAATAAAATAGTCTTTCCTATTGGAAGATCCGCTAGGAAGCAACAAACTTTTCACGGAACGGTGAATCGTATATGGAGAGAAATCGATAACCGTATACATTAACAGTCCCTGTCAAGGGATGGTATCACACAGAGAAGGGTAAACAGTTACACGTCATATGTTGAACAGAGAACCATGCAAAACTGAGTCCACACAAAAGCCTATAGTATGGAAGGCCGATTTAGAAGCGGCACTGTGGGAGTCGGTCCCATGTTTACCAATCTGACTCTTCTAGGCAACCTGACTTTGGCGGTCATCTGCGTTGCTAATACCAACTTCTACAGTTTTACCTTCACAAACCGCACGCATCGATCATCACAGACTGCGTAGTCCAGATCGTGTGGTCTTTCCATCAAGCTCATAATTACGCGGTTGCGCTAAGCACAATGCTCATCAAGGATAATGCAACAAGAATAAATAATATGGGCGAAGCTTACTGATTGATCTCAGTTGTCACAACAAAAAACTGAGTTGTTATTTCGGCCACATCGAGAATTCCAGACCGTAGTCTGTAGAGAGCCGCATCCAAGCGAGTTGATACGAATGAAGATCCTGGCGAACATACGATCTGGATAAGGCAGCCAACAATTGGGGAGTGGAGAGCGGGACTGCCCGTTTGGCGTATGACTGAGCCTGTCTATCCAAGTCAACGTATCCACATTCTGAGCACGGACCCGGGTGTTGATAGCCCTCATGATGAAGCTAAACGGGTTAGCGTTAACTGCCTTCCTCATGATCGGCGACTGACTGCAGAGCAGTCTTCTTCCTCGAGATTTGCGCCAAACGGAACTCCCATTCCACCAAGGCGTACTATTGTCTGGATGTAGCTGGCTATATGGTTGAGAAGCCGGAACTGTTGCTGAACAAACGGCTTGGTGTTAAAGTTTATACTTTTGAGTGCAATATGGCGGATTTCGTTCAAAATTAACGAGTGAAATGGTTGGGTTTTATTGCTGCAAGTACTCACTTGATCATATGACTTGATTCCCAACTGGAGAAAGGGAAGGCACTAACACCTGTACATTTATCAGAGATGAATTAGAGTACACTACAAAGGTTATGAATACGTAAGGCAACCACTTATCGTAGATGACAGTCAGGATAGGGAACGAATCAGACGCGACGACCGCATATGACAGTTACGATGATGGGGCACATCTAGTTATTGGGTGCCAACAGGTGAACCAAGTAACACATCCGATCGTAGGGTCACACTATACTTGACTGGTTGGAATAATGTAGAACCATTCACCTAACAATGAATCTGTCTCAGGAAGTGTGGACTAAAATGTTTCAGCATCACTTCAAAGAGTCAACATTTATTTCTGACTAAAGGTATGCACAATCCGAGGGTTGATGATACCCCTGAGTTATGTTATACTACTTGCTGTAATGACTTATTCTAAAGATACGTCTTCTAACGGATTTCTCCTTTGAAATAAATACAACTTCAACAGGTAGACATTTTGGTGCATCTTCAGAAGCGTTTCGGTAAGTGTCCTATAAAATTACGTGCGGTTAGTTATAGAAACTTTAATTTTCCAGTTGAATAGGATAACCAAATGGGTTAACTTGTCAGAAGCACTCAGTGAATGGATTGCATATGGATCGAATTGAATAGATGTCTTAAGTACAGTCATCATGTTAGGTGTATGATCAACTATGAGCCCTGTCTTTCGAATACTGGTTTTCATTCATATTACTTCTACGAAGTTTAATGTTAGTTCTACTGTACAAACCACATTTTTAGTAGTCATGCATCGTAGTGTAGACAGCAATCGTTCGTAGTTCAGCAGATAACCAATCTGTGCATGACTTTCTCAAACCAACTATGTCCTCAAGCAATGCTACCCGGTTTCAAAGTACACAAAATATAAGTAGAACACCTTGGAGAGCTTAACTGGTTCCTACATTATCATTCAATCGACGTTTGTGAGTAGCAGTTTGACAAAAAGGAGTAAAAATACTGTCTAAATGTTCAACATTAAGGTTTCTATATTTAAAGGCTTATGAAACCTAAGAAGAAAAAGTTGAAAGGTTGTATGAACAAAACTGAGCAGAAATGAGAAAAATAGCCCAAAACTATAACAATAACCGAACTTTAACTACGATTCGATGATATCGAGATCGTAAAACTAATGATTTTGAAATTCGACGAATTTGTCAACAAGAAACATACTGATGAATCACTGTATGATATAATGGGCGATAAAAAACCGATTGGTTTTAGTGGAAAGTTATCTGAGGCTGTGGTGCTTTTAAAAGCCATGAACCGGGTAGGATAAGTAAATGACACTAAATTTAGACGAACATATAACAGAGCGATATATATAACCTTGTAGTGTTTGGCAAGAGGACCGGAAGGCCAAACTGGAGAATGGCAGGATTAATAAATATGTTAAACTTTTGACAAAGAAAGTGTAACATCGGACTGCGGAGTAGAGTTCACTAATGTGAACGAACCAGTTCAGTACAGCGTTAATATATTTGATTGTTAGTATGGATCCAGTATGTGCGTGAACAAGTTAATAGAAATTAAATACAATAATTCCGGACTGTGACACAGTAAGAAAACTAAAGAAAATCAACTTAGTTCTATTTCCATAATGGCCATCAAGCTAAATCCGTGATAGCATATCCATATTCATCCGAAGTCTGACTCGACTAGAGCCTCAACAGTGGATGACTTCTAAATCACGTCAGTTGAACACAACTCACAGTTTATCACGGTTTTCATATGCAGTTGGAAGTTCTGAAGCAGTTCATTTGAAAAAAATAAGAAACGTTTGCCAATTTGAGTTATGTTAGTAAAGGTTAGCAGCCGTGTGTATCCGTATCATGGCGGTGGGTTTGAAACAAACCTTCTTGTTTGCTAAGCGTAAAATTGATCGACTTTAAATTGGACGGAATTGGCATAGTTAAATAATCAACCAAAATTGTTAATGAGCAGTTCATTGGCTGTACGATGAAGATGAGAAAGCAGGAGCAGCCGTTCTAGTAACACAGGTCGATAATCCTGAAATCGAAGTAGATGTTTTTAACTACCGCCTTCAGAGAGACTGAGAGTTCGTGTGAATCAGACCGTCTTGTGAAGCCCAGATGAAGTCAGTTCGCAGACAGGATAGTTTTGCTTCACGTGAAAAATCTATCGTCTCGGTTTTTAAACGCATAAGTATCACGAACCACTTAAATATCCTTGTCATGACAAGCATGTGCATCAGTGACCAGCTCTAATAAAACCGAAGCTCGAGCACAGTTTCTTTCCGAGAGGGCCTGAATGAAAAGTTTATGGGAAGGCGACAGCTGTGATCACATGTGAATGACGGGCAACTTCAGATAAATATTCCAAATTGTTCATGCACTTCAGACTGTCTTATAAATGTCTTACTTTTAACGGTCACTTTCAAATGCTTATTTCGCAAAATCAAGTTTAAGACCCACTTTTACAATATCTGAGCAGTATGCCGTAGTCTGCTCACTCAGAAGGGTGATCTACTCTAATTTGTGTTTGGCCAGTTGCTTGTTGCAAGAAAACACCATATTTTCGCCAATCGTTTCGGAGAACACAAAAAAACCGTTCCCGCATACCCGTATAATTCTACCATGAATAGCATTTATGAGTGAAAAATGTAACAAAATGGTAACATCACAGAAAAGATTGAAACAGTTCACCCTGTAAAACATGCTTATTTCAAGTTCAGATTCAAATATGTTTCAAAATTACAGAAAAACATGTGATTAGTTTAGAATTTCACGAATTCTCGGCTCAATAACCAGCCTAGTATTTAACGAACATGTTCATCTCAAATACATCAGGCTGATATAAATTTTCGGGTTACTTCCGAGCTCCATTTCAGAAGCCAGCAGTCAGAGTGCGTTTATCCTGGCTAAAGTAACGGGTAATGGGAATTCTTCTTTCTTGTGAAAAAGTGTGGATACTGGATTGTTCTTTGCAAGCATAGTTGTACATGAGATTCAACCGTTATTCGCAAACAGCAAAACTAAGAACCACAGAGTTATTATCAGTCACTAATTAGAAATCACGATTATTCTGTACACGTTTGCATGAGATCAGAAATCATGGACAGACATCTGTAATCAGAACTGACATTAAATCAACTACTGTTAAATTGAGTAGCAACTGAGAAGGTCACAGTATACGAGCAGAAAAAGGTAAACTTTGAAGCAACCTCGTTAATGAGGTACGACTTATATAACGGTAAGTAATTCAAACATGACATGAAAAAGATGAACGTTGGTGTATACTAGACTTTCCTATGGTATCTTCTGTACCAAGTACGGATGATCAACAACATAATTGCAAATAATGGTAGGGTGATTGAAAGGTAGCTGGAGTGAGAGTCATGCGTGTCTGCGTGCTAAACCACCAAGCTCTTAGGAGTTTAAGGCAAACATAACAATTGCTGCATACAATGCTGCATTGAGACAGCTAATCACGACCTCCTCAGCGGAACTTGGGGAGCTGGGATTAGAATGACGCATTGTAATAGTAACTATCTGGACGTAATTGACCTGATGGATTGTGATCACTATCTGTCTGACGATTCACGAGGCCAGAAGTTTGTATGAATCTGGGACGAAAGGATTAGATTATATGGCCATGTCCTGAACCAATTTTGATAAATTCATCTCCATCTCGGAGTTCTAGCCCTTATCGTTTCCGCCGGTACACTTTTCCCCACAGCTTTACAGTGCAAGATGACGTCAGTGCATTGTACTCTGTTGATTGTAGATAACGGAAGCTTACCAGTAGAGTTAACGACCCCAATTTCGGCTGCATAATAAATTAATTTGCTTGATGCGACGAGGTGTTTTGTAATTCGAAGCCAACGACTGTCATCTTTGGCTGGTGGTCCATTGTAAACTTGTTTCCGTTACATCATGGTTACTTTGTCTACGGTTGTCTGTTGCTGACTGTATTCATTAATAGATCGTATAAACAGTAATTGGCAGTTAGTTGACCCAAAAATCCAAGGCACGAATACTTATGATGCGCTGAAACTATGTGTTAATTATTGTTCCTTTGATTTGCACCGATGAGAAGCATGTAACTTGGACATCCTATGTCCGTCTTGTTATTGACATGATCAAATGTTTGAGTTCTCAAAATTAGGAAAGACGAATTCACGTGGATGCTTGCGTATTGGTTCTATGCATTGTTAGCTCGAAATGTAAGACTGCTCAAAAGTATGTAAAAATATATCTCCTCTCCAACCGTGTATCAATGAAACGTTATTCATGTGCTGTCAAGAGACATCTAAGAGACAACGGATCAAAACCAACCAACAGAAACTTGAAGCTCACCATTTCCGCTCACATTGTGAGTGCACATTCGCGCATTATGGATTTACTTCACACACATGCTCGTCGTTTGTAGGCTGAAGAACTGGCTGCTTGTTAATACGATAGCTTTGTAAATAGTTGCGAGATCTTTTGTGGTCTGAAGAAGGTAGTCGATCTCTAGCCCCTCCAAAAACGTTTGTAGAAAATCAACAACAGAGCTTGTGCTCAAGGTACCAGAAATATGATGCTATTTTAGTGGTCATAAAGCTAAACTGGAATAAACTAGAGTGAATATGTCACAGTGAACACCACCCACACTTGAATGCAGTCCTCGCAGTGAGACAAGCCTATGGACTAGATCATCTCAAGAGGAAGCACTAGATTCACGTTCCTATCTTACTAGAGCTTATCAATAATGGATATATTTGTTCTGACCGGCTATTGCTCATCTGCTCACGTGGATTTGAGACGAACTTGTTGTACACAACATTAGCAGCTCCATAATAGGCAGGATCGAATATTCATATGCAAACGACGAAACCTTAGATCACTGAAAGTTTGCCAGATTTGCATGAAAAATTAGGACAATTGCAATGCGCGTAAAACAAATATTATCGACACTAACTGTACGTTTATGATAGCATCGTAATGAGATAAATGAGCTCTTACAATTCATCAACTCAAGACTACGAATAACCTAATGGCCAAGAACGCTGCCTCGACTAAACTAGATAGTCTTCCGGCATCACAGTTACGTGGAAAGAAAAGTATCATTATAAGATGTTGTCAACTCTGAACGATGGAGGTGAATTCAATATACCAATCAGGCTAAAAAGGTGAGTGATATGGAATACAATGAAGTTTGACATTTTGAGTTGCTTCGCATACACCGATGAACTGGTGAAGAAGCGTCTAAATCAATAACACGTGGTGATCAGACGACACTTCAGCTGTGCGGTTTAACCAGAACACGCAAACTTGGAGTATCATACAGCATTCTCCCGTAACTCATAGCAACTAGAAAGTTGTTGTAAACCTTGAAAACGTTAAACGGGAGTTTAACACATATGAACATCCTTCAATCTGATTGGGGTTTCTGGCCAACTAGATAAAATTACGTGTCAGTTAGACGTTCGCTCGCTATTGACTAGTGTATCCTAGTGTGAGTAGGCCCGATAATAACGGTTTTTCGTCATACATGGAGGCAATTCACGCTAAAATTAAACAAATTGACTGATACTGTAACATGCAAGCCGGCTGTTTCTTCTCTGATTGTCCGTTACACTTACTGACCAACTGTGGGGCAACGTAGACACCGGGAGACAGTGTTTTTCCGAAGTAGGCTTACCAAAAACAGTCCTAAAAAAGGAATCAACAAGAAACAGCATGAGCCAAAGGCTCAGTAAGCCATGCACATTATTTACACAAATGAAAACTAAAACGGTGTCGATAACACAACAGCACGCCCTGTTACACAGTTCAAATTCAACCCGTGCACGCTTGCTGGTTTCCATCGCACATTACAATACTCAGTAGGCCAATGAGTGATTTTTTTTATAACGATGGGGAAACAGCAACGCTGTTCTTCCAACGTACCAAAGAATATCGCACTTATGCCTGTAGTTTCTGGGTGACTACATATCAATAATATCAGAAATTCGCCCAACAGCCGCTTGATCGAGAAATTGTGAGGCTTCAGAATTATATAAATTACACCTAACCAGAGTTCCACCAGCTTTTGATCAAGAACAAGCACTTTACGTCTGACACATCTTACAGCATGCGTAAATATCCCAGTAGATATGATATGAGTTATATTAGAAAGATCAATTGACAACTCGCTTTAAAGCACATGTTTTCAGATGAAGCAGTCACAAAATAAGACAACCATTTGTGGACTTTTGGTAACAGTTGTCGGGGTACCCGAATTACGCTGACTGATTTCACATTAAATCTTCTCTGATGATCACTGAGGTGCATCGAAATCAGAAGCAAAACATTAAGAAGATGAACCACTAATGAAATCAGTCTAGGTGGCATCCTAATCAAGTCATCGCCAGCACCAAAAATAAGCTGTTCGTTGGTGTCCGTTAGTTAATACGGTTTTGTTCATAGGCTCGTTAATACCCACACTGAATGTGCATCGACATAACAGTTTGATTTAACCATAAGGTTCCGATAAGATAAGATGCCCTTGAATCCAGGTCTGATCATAACCCGTCAAAGCAGCGATATTACAGACCATTTCAACAACAGTAACGTTTGGAAGGATCATCCACGCAACGATTTGCATTTCCCTCACAATATTTCTCTCCTAATAAAGCCAATACACACAATACTGTTTTCCACCAGTTTGATCCCAAGAATCTAATTGTGAAGGTCGAAAGTGTACAGAGGACGTCCGTATTTTGTAAAAAAAATCTGCATTACCATGCTCATATATACAGGTTGGGAGAAGTTGGAGGCCACAGGTTCACTTCCAAGACCAAGAAGACGTTTCAACGTAAGCAGAGGGATTGAGAAGTGTACACACAGTAAAAGCAATTTATAAAGTTTGAGGCATATGCAAAAATGGCAACTAATCAGTTAAAACTGCAAGGAATGTTTGCCTTGTATACGCGTTTAGTCTGGTGTATGATATTAAACAGAGCCGGATATAGCCAAGAGAGAAAGTCCTTAAGAGAAGAAATCGAAACCACGATGTTCTATACTGGAGACACCATGTCGACTGAGAAGAGTAAAGCAGACGCATTATGCTTAACCTTTAATGTGTTCTTATTTTGGATAGTATAGTTTTCCGACCCTTATTTTAGCCCCAAGTTCGTGACCATAGTGGATGAAGATATGCTGCATGAAGGTGCAACTGTACTGAACAGTGAGAAGTCGGCAAAATAGGACTAAATCCATTCGGCCATCCTAAAATCCTTGGTCACAATTCTGACGTTCCTACATAGCCGTGTGTTAAAATTGCATGCAGACGTAACCATGGGGACTTGGAAGGAAGCTACCATATTTCTTATCTTCAAATACGGCACTCAGTCAGACGTTGGAAATTATGGGTCAGTATGTTTGACAATCGCCATTAGCAAAATCTGTGAATGTAGACAACTGGAGGGAATTTGCAGATTTCTTCTTGAGCGTGGACTTTTATTCTTATCAACATGGTTTTCTAAATGGAGGAATCTCGTCTTACCAATCTGCTGTCGTTTCTAGACGCTATCGCAGAGAAGCTAGATAGAGAAGGAACGATTGAGGGATATGACCTAGACTACCAGAATACAATTGGTTGCTGAGTTATAAGCCACTGAAATTGGGAGTATCACCTAAAATCTCTAAAGGATTTCGGATATTTATAACTGTGAATTCCTGCACATTGTGAATATGGGGAATGCCGTCCTGTTTTTCTGCTGTTCCTAGCATACACAGATGCTGTGATCAGCAGCCTACTCAGGAAATTTTACCTCTGCCAGTTATATAGAAGTGGATCAAACGACTTTTGAGAGTACAGTGAAATAATTTGGGGATGGATACTTAAATGGACTTGCCACTGAACATCCTATAGTCACATCTTGTCTAATACTATCCGGCAAACGCCCAGGTATTTTGGACGAGCTTAAGGATAAACAATTCAACTGACAGAGAAAAGCAAACGATGGATATGGGTAATGAAAATTCCTGGAAGTTCACTCCGTCTGCCCACTGTGTCGCGGTCGCCACCGAAGTCCGTCGAGTTTAGACTTTGGTCGAACTAGTGAGTTTACGTCACCTTTAATCACGGGCAGTGGGCGCCAAATCATCCTGGATTTATCAGGCTGTTAGTAACTGTGGTTCACACAAACTTCCGACTTGTCATTCGCCACACGCATCTTGACCGAAGAACACAGGCAATCGTGAATAGCTGTTTCAAGCCAACATTGTGTGGACAGAAACAATCATATGTACAACCTAAATTCCTGAGGACCTGATAGTTTTGCACGATAGGTTGTATTCATCTCTGGATTCACCTGTCACGATTAACCGACGTCAGAGTTCGCCTGTGTATAACCGTTACTACAAATGATTTCTACCTCATTTGCGTTCTGACTCACATGCCACCCTGTCCAGCGTAAACCCGACGGAATAAGACCAGGAGGCGTGTAAGTGTAGGCGTTTGTGGTTCAGTAGGTCACTGTTGGTTAGCCAGAAGATAGGCTGATATGCAAGTGAAATACATGTTTATCGAACATAAAGAATGAGAGGCTACAACGACAAGATCTAAACTGGGAAGAAGGGTATTACAAAATTGAAGAAGAGAATCAGTAGACTATAAGAGTAATGCAAACACAGAATATATTTGACTAAACTTAATTCCGTTCGTCCTTTTTTCGGTGAAATACGCAAAATGAACTACAAACATTTTGGCGTGTGAGAGTCTACGGACAAAATTTTCAAACTGATCAATCATCAGTCGGTCATGTGACGGAAAATAATGGCAATAGATACGGATATACACGTAAGATGAGACAAAAAATGAGGATAAAGAAATAAGAGCGGAAAGAACATCTAATCTGAATATCAGGGTAGCGATATTATCACCATCATGCGTTTCTGAACACATTTGAGAAGGCGCTTAGAGATCAGAGTAGTACTCAAAGTAGCAGATGTCCGTGCATCTAGCAACAATGTCTCTAGTAACGCGGATTCCAGGTGCAGGCAGAGCACCCAGGCCCAGAGAAGGCTGAAAGAAAGAAAATGTTTTATATGCTTTGACATACAAACCAAATTTAAGGTGCCGCCGTCGCAAAGACTGTCCAGTCGCTGAAGTTCCTCTTAACTGTGCACAAGCACTGCACTATCATCTGCAAACAATTGTGTGCGCACTGGTGTATTACATAGCCGACTTCGCGCGTACAATCGTCGAGTATTCAATAAGCGGTCATCCGTGTCGTATTCAACTTCAACAGTGTATTCCGGCTTGTACAGAGCAACTGTTAGCAGTGCACTCAAGGACTGTAGGTAGAACACAACCATGATTCACGGTAATGTCAAAATCAACAGAGGCCAGTCCACACATATGTACTTTCGCTTTCGCACATACATGCAGCATTTTAGTGAAATTGACCAAATTACCTGGACATCCGAATTTATCAAGCATCACCCACAATGCCTCACGGCTGACGGAATCAAACGCTGTGATAAACTCCACGTCGGCTCGTTTCATTCATGGCAATTTCCTGGGAAGTGTCCAGCAGGGAGCTCCACGTCAATCGTAGTGCGACCCACCGAACTCAACACTAATTCTCGGGCACATTGTTCTCTGAAACCTCTTTTTATTAATAAGTCCAGCAGAATTCTGGCTAAAACCTTTCCATCCTAGCCAACCTGGCCGATATCCCAATTGCCGTCGGTGTTCTGCTTGCTCTATTTGTCTTTGAACAAAGGTACGATCAGAGTATCCTTGTACTCCTGACTGTTTTCTTCCCCCAGACGAAGTGAACCAACTGAAGCAAAGCATCTTGCAAAATCAGATCGCCATGCCTCAGAACTCTCCCTGACAACCATATTCATCTATGGCTTATTCGTGTCATACTGACCAGCAGCTGTACGCAATTTTGCTGAATATATGACGACAGCAAACGACCGTTTCATGTCTCGTTATGGCAGGCCATTCAGTATCATCCGGTTAATGTTTAGAAGGCTGCTAAGGCGCTTGCGCCAAAAACTACCATTAGGTTCTCCATTTGTTTGCACAAATCCCTAGAGTTCCGTTTAATCAATACTTTAGTAGACTGGACGTGAGTGTCAAAAGTCACCTGAAGTGTATTGTAGTACTGTGTGCAACTATCACACACATGCACACATTCTCCACCGCATTCGCTTTTCACAAACTGTGTTAATGATATATGTGTTACAAGTTATTACTGTTTAGTACTGTAGGGATAATATGAAATGATACATCTGAGAGCGTACGTCTTCTTAGTGCTACGTTCAAATTTATAGAGAGTTGTTTGTTCAAAATAGGCTAATATTAACTAAAGTAATCTTTATTTTGGGTAGCGCAGATTAAAGTTTGCGATTATCATTCCGTCATCATAAAATTTTGCCTCGCTTCGACCACTTTATCTCTCATATGTGCATATATATAACAACCTCAGAAAATGCCGAATTTTAGCGTAGGAGTGATAATTACTAGCTGTTAAACTTATATAGGTATGTTTGATATGCCTGTTGCACGGTCCAGCTACTTGTTAACCTTAGTTGGCAATGGGATCTCTGTTGTCCAATTTAAGTGCAAATTCACCGACTGTGCACTTGCGTTTTCAAACGAGATTTTTACCCTGCAATGTAACGAGGTTTTAAGTTAAGTGTTGAACACATTTCTAACTGGTTTTGTTCACTTGGCTGGCATTGACTGTTACTAACTTTTATTTGTTATTTCTCTTCCGTCGGGTCAATTCTTTCAAACGCGAATCTTGCAATGTATTGTGTGGTGTGTAATCTAACTGTTTATGGACTAAACCAACTCTCACAGATGCGTTTAAGTATTCCATGTGATCTCAAGTCAATTATATCTCTGACTTTTTCTCGTAACAAAATATATGCGACCAAAAAGTTACCATATAGGAGCCAACTAAGACTTTGAAACATTCATTGTGGAGTTTTTCAGTACACTTGTTCCTGGAGGTATGCAGTTGGAGACTGGCAGTTTAGTTCACTCGGAACAACAGTTTTCCAGTTAGCATACGGCATCCTGACGTGCGAATTACCACTTTCCATTGCACTGAGAAAACAGATGGGCAAACGATGCACTTAGTTACGGCATGTTTTTGCTTGTTAGGCGAATCAACGTCACATCTGTAAAATCGATTGTGTGAACAAAAACAGGACGGTATAAATGCGAATTCTGTATGAAAAAATAGAGATACCAGCTAAATATATAAACGGCTGGAAACAGAAGAATTTCGTAAATATGCTGCTAAGACCAGTTTTCCACAATATAATTAAAAGTATGAGCGATACAACAGGCAAATCCTTTGCACAGTACCCCGTGCTCCTTAATGGGCTAACAATCAGCTATGTCAACAAGTCAGTTAGCCTTCGTGGATAGGGCAGTTCAAATTTAACTCACATCATCCACGGTTCATGCTAACAATGGTTTGTTTGGTGTCTAGTCAGTGTCTAGTTATTTTGAATGCGGTTAGGTGAGATTTCATTGAACCTGCCACGAGGAATACTAACGTTCTCCTATGCTTTCAGATTATGATAGTGACGATCACTATAGAAGTCCAGCCAGCCTATACGAACAAACTGCACAACGAAATTTATGAACTTAAATATGAGGATTTGGCTTCACTGTCTAAATGTTGGTTGTTCTATTCGGACTTTCCAAAGGACAAGGTACGGTACCCTTGAAACTGCCGCAGTGTTCCCTTAATCTTACGTAATAGTTACTGTGATTAATTGAAAAAACTTTACAGATATCTTTCAAGTAAATTGAAATACACATGATGTATGTTATGCTCGGTACAGTCGCGTGGTCAAGTACCTGACAAAAAGCTTACTAGCAGTTAATTACGCGTGTCACGAGAGTCTACGAACATCAGTGAAAATCACGTTAATCGATTCTGATGAGACTGGGGCTCGTGATAACACAGTAGTAGTATTTGACGTTAGAATAATGAACTGACAAGACTGTATATCATTGGATTGCTTCCCAAAATACTATCACGAAACTGGTTCTCCAAGCAAGCCTAATCTCTAAAGCCTTTGTGACCATCACATATAGCAGATCATTTGCAAATCTTCGTATAAACCGACATTCACCCTTATTTGACCGGATTACTCTGCCTCTGATTTCTGAGTACTGAAACATTCGGGTTTATTGTAGATTACTAACACCTTTATGCTGGAAGCGTGACACTGAGTGTATTCTTTTCAAAAGATATTCTACTGTAAGGGAACATTTTCTGTCTCGATAACTGAGTCTTGATTGCTTCAGCTCTTCGATGCAAAGGATAGCGATCTATTGAGAAAGTTTTCTTACTACCTGTTGCTTATCATGTCCAACTGTCGTTCCCGACACTTTTATCTAATCATCTTGGTAGTTGGTTGTGTTTGCCATTCCAGTCAATGGAACTGCTAACTATAAGACAGCATCATAGTGTTGACAACTATCCTGTCCACTGTTTCTCTTGACGTTTTATTATACGGTTCGAACGTTTGCTATTTGTCTGAAAGTAATGTTTGTAATTTGCCCATCATAATAAAAAGCAACGAGGTTATTTGGTGTCCCTTCACGTGCAGCTCACTTACAGTTTTCTTCTTCAGTTGACTTGGTGGTTTTTATTCTACAACCGCCAACTATATGTGAATCATTGCACGTACTCAGGTAAAAGAGATACGATGGATGTGAGGATCAGCCGGAATTTGAAAGCAAGCAAAGTATTACCGATCGGTAGAGAACAGTCCATGTTTTTCCGAAAATTTACGAAATCAACTTACGGATGTAAACCTTTACGAATATCAATAGAAAAATTAAAAAACGATACTTCAGTCTTACAGATACAACACTATCATCAGAGTTTCACATCAACTGTTTGTTTGTTAGACATTTTCAGCAAACCCCTTTATGCCATGGAAACGCAAAACATTACGGTAAGTGACATTTTTGCATTTCATCTAACTTCTCCACCGATATTTGAGAAAATTTGGCTTCGAGATCATTTACCGTGTAATTTGAGTGTTTAGTCCAATGCTTGTTGTATCTGACACGGAACACGTTCTCACAAATGTGCTTGGTCAAGCTCACATTTACAGACCTCGTGACACTGGAGTGCCGTAGATCACACCCAGTGAGGCACACAGCCACTTGCTTGTTCCTCAGGTTCACTTATCGACGAACAACTCTTGACGAGAAGATGTTGTCTTCTATATTAGGGAGTTGTGTACACATATGGTCGGCCATTTTAGATTAGGCTGTCACAACAACGGAAACCGAAGGATGCTTCGGCAAGTGGCTTGTGTCGGACCAATCGAGGTTCCATTCACGTACAACGGGCCCAGTGTAGACTCGAAGCAATAATGTGGCGAAAAGGCGTCCAACAAAGCACAATCTTTATTGTCCAACTCGCTGGTTGTCATACCACTCACATGCTGGCGTTTATAAATCAGAATTGCGACCCACAACAAAAACCATGTTCCCATCCACACGTAATGTGCACTTCTGCCCAGTTTGTGAGCGAGAACAATGCCCCCTGTCGGGGGATTTTCCGTCTGTCATTCCTCGTTCGGTCGTCCGTGTTGTCCGCGACCCGATCTTTATGAGCTTTTGGACCTACCTTGCTGCCACGTTGAGGTATTCCACCGAAAGTTGGAATACTCGCACTTCCGGTTTGGTAATCCACTACAATAAGACCAAAAAGCATATAACTGGTGGCCTTGGTGGTCCAGCCGGCCAATACTGGTTAGCCAGGTGGTAGGTTCGTATGAAAGTTTAAAAAAATATTACACTCCAACGGTAACATCGAAACCGGGCGGAAAGATACCGGAAATATAGGGCGAGAGTGTAGTCCACTTTAGAAGTACATATTACTTCGCCGAAAATAGATGGAAAAAGAGAAGAGGGAGTTTAAAGTTGAACCATAACGTGCAAGATATTCATTATACAATGCTTCAGTAAGGCTGAAGAGAACAAAACTTAGAAAACTACCATGACTCAGCATTTGAAAGGATCAAGTGTTTTAACGGATGACGGCGGTCGTTGGTTGAAACGAACGAGAATAAAATCGATATGAGAGACATAAATCACCTGCGCCAAACGTACTTGCCGTCTGTTTGTTGACGGTCTACTGTGGGTATGCTGATGGCCTAACAATCCGAGACGACCAGAATGTTCACGGGTTGATATATCGCAACGTCATATAGTCATATTGCCACGACCTATGACAAGTGTGGCTTCTTTGCGTACCGCGCACTTGAATTCATGGTCGCATAAATGCTGTTCAGTGAACTTTCGGACACCCGTCCGAACCGTATTCCTCCAGATGATTTCGGTTCAAAGCTAAGTTTTCCTATGACCTAAAATTGATAGTACAACGCGCAAAATGTACCTGAATGTCATCCCGCTATCGCAGCTTCTGAGTATCAGGATTTACTCGCCTGTCTTCAGTTGCACTTACATCAGCTGCTTCGGATTCCGCTCGTCAGTCATTCTATGTACGTGGCCCAGTCAACAAAACTGACTGAGCACCAGCATGAAGTCAGTGCCTTCTATTTCTACCTGTTTAAATACCTAGATTTTCGGGATCATGCCCGACTACTGAATACCCAATATGCTCTCATACATTGTAGATGGAAGCAACTCACATGTTGCATATTTCTCGTATGGTTCTATTCCCGTAATTATTTTTCTGCTTTCTCCTCTATCATGTCATCTGGATCTAGACTGTGACTAACCTAGCTTTTAACTGTCAGTAGACGTTTTTTATCGACATAACTTCATACTCTGTGCAATTGCACGCTTGTAATAAACGATCCATCATAAGAAGTCGTTTGTTCAAACAGCTGTTTTCAGTAATCCACATCAGACTTTTGCAATCACACAGGATATGTACGAATTATATGAGAAAGTAGAACAAGACAAAATCATAGATGCTCAGCAGATCAAAGTCTACTGAAGAAGGATGGGAGTGTTGGTGAATTCATAAGTGTCACGCACGTCTTTCATGATACATGCGCTTGTCAATGTCAAGTGGTTCACATTAGCTCGGGTTTCTAGTGGTCTCGGGAGAAATTGACCAAGAGAAGTGAACGGTTTGTACGAACTGCTTTTGCGCACTAAGAAATGGGTTGTAGAACCTGAGTGAATTGGGTGTAGTTCAGGTTGGCAGTTTCCCACATCCACACACTTAATGCTTAACCTGGTCTTTCCCATTCAGAGTAGTTGCGTCACTGAAGTTAATTGCTTGGTGCAGCTTCAATATAAATTTGAATACAAAAGTTGTTGTTTTGTTCGTAAATTGTCAATAACAAGCCTGTTTGCTACACCAATTTCGTTCAATCGTGAACTTCAAGTCAAATACTGATGACCTTGACGGATATATTTCGTTGTTTCTACTAAAATACAACTCAGGACAGCTGAGAAAATGTATTTTACCCTAAGAAACAAGCCACCTGTCAAACACATACACTCGCTAAAGAACCTCTACATCTTTAAATGACACGTGAGCAGAAGTTACTATGGCGCGTTAGGCTTGGGGACAACGAACAAATGTAGGTCAAACTTGAAGACACATCATATGATCTTGAAAAATCCGCATTGCATTCGACAAGTAAATACGCACCGGCATACCCTTCTTACATGACTGTGATCATGTGACCCCTGGGGTTTTCGCATAAATCTCCATACAAATCTTATTCGCGTTGCTTGACCCACACTGACTTGAGAAACCATGCAAATGTTCAGCGTGTGTACCACTGGGCACATGTAACTTCTGAGGCATAAACGCGAACAGATTCTTTCGTGACTAAATGATCTCGGTAGTTAATATCGAATGGCAAAAATTTGGGTTAGGACAATTAGTCGAAGGTGCAGAAAGACTTAAAGTAGCAAGCAGATTAGGGGGGGGGGAGTTCATTTCTACGAAAAACTAAAACAGTGATATTGCAGCAATGTTACCGAAGTCGATTGGGCGATTTTTTTTATTTACGGTACAAATGCATGCCTCATAACACCTGTTCAAGTAGAAAGTGACACAATTTGGACTGTTATAGCAAGCTGAAACATCCTTTTTTCAAAGACTTCAAATGTCAGCATATCATTTTCCGTATTTCTGTGCATCAGCTGAAAACAAAAATGGCTTATGTTGTCGTTGATTTTGCCAATCTGCATTGACCGAAAAATACTGGGCGATGCATTGTGTGAATATGGGTGTTTCGCCCGTCGTTACGGTCGCAACTTCAGAGTTAGCACTTCAGAGTTAGCAACTTCAGAGTTAGCACGTTGAGTCAAGCTTAATGAAGACGTATGTGCCAACCGTTTGTCCCGACACACAGAAGAGAAGAACACTTCAGAATGTGAATGAATTCTGACCTAACCATCGAAATGATCCCGATACAACAAATGCCTGCATATAAAAATAAGGTATGAGATTCAATTTAGTTTGTTTTATCAATATGAGAATGTCAAATAGAGTGAACACCATTATTACCAGAAGGTTCATTATGATGGCTGTCAGATGGTGAGACACTTATGTGCAGTGCCTGACAAATAGCATAATCTCTAATGAACAAAGCTAAACTTAAAAAAGAGTGAGAATCGGATGACTTCTGAATACAAAAGCTGAACAATTACCGTTATATGGACGGGAAAAAAATTTAAGCTTAACATGAATCACTTGTAATTCTGCGTGGAAGGAGAGCTACCGTGCAAAAGCAATACTTTTTTGTTCATGGACCGTAGTATATTGGAATCAGGCATAAAGCATTGCAACGAAATAGTTTTAAACAGGCATTGGATTCGATGCAATAGGAACTGAACACAAAACTGCTTTGGTAGGTAGGAAACTGCTACAGAATATCCACCGACCTAAATATACCGCTTCACAATCCAACATTTTCAATATGGAGGAGCAGATTACTTTTTTTAATCATTTCTGTGAATTCGTCTGGCTGAACAACACAATAACCTTATCAGTTATTCGTCTAGTGATTTAAAAGCGAGAATGACGAACCTACATTCATGAAAAATATCCGCTTCTTGCCTTCTGTTATCACCAACAATATCAAATCCTACGCTGTATGCTAATCGAATAATGGTTTATTTTTAATAATACTTTCTCCCCGAGATTCCTCCCTCTACAATAAGATATTTTGGTTTGGAAGTGTGCAACTACCACCAACTTTACAGTGGTTCATTCAATCCCCCTCCATCATGGAGTATTGACGATTTGGCCAAAGCTTCGTAGGGGCTTCAGACTTATCTGAGCCATCTACGAGAGAGCACTTGTCGGGGAACTCGGAAGTTCCCCGAAAATATTGCGTGACAAGAAGACTAACAAAGTTCACTTGCGAGTGACTTTACCCTTACCATGCTCGTGCACTGCTCTGATCTGTACGAACGACCTTTAGCCCTCGTGACAACTGTTGTCGTCATCCCGACTAGAGACCTAGATTGTACTGTCTAGACTTTTATCTGGCCCACTTCCTTTGAATTTGCTGGTAGCTAGTCGAAAACCCTATAAATGCAAACGGATTTGTGACCACGTTGTTTTCGGGCTGAACGACATAAAGAGATTCTGTTTGAAGGTTGGCCCTTTTCCTGTGTTCATGCGGTAGCCTCGGGCGAATGGGTTCGCTGGGAAGAGTAATTGACCGTGTATATCCCATACTTCGTTGTTCATTACCGTTATCCGTCGTGCTATTATCCGCCGTTTCATTGATCGTTATTCCGTTTCCGTTTACGCGTTTGTAGGTCGTAGATCCAGTCACAACAGCACGTAAGGAGATATCTTTTGTTTCCAGCCATTGTACATCGCTGTCAAATCGAATTTGTTATGAATTCATTGCTGGAGCAGCCAATACTCGTTATTTTAGCTTGGTTCACCTGATGTCTGTCTCACGTTTATAACTGTCACAGAACAGTCAGTCCGCATAAAAACGTTTTGTGATGATGTTCGCTTCGAGCTTACACGAATATCTGCTAAGTCATTAAAACCAGTTCTGATAAGGATCAGACTGCTTGGCAATTTGAATTGTGGTTGCACTTTTTTCGTCGAATGGTCAGCAACGAAAGAAGCACTAACGATGGCAAACATCAGAACAAAATCATGCCACGAGACACGCAGCACTAATACTGCAAACAGTACGACTGATTGCCAAAAATGAGTCAACTTGTTCGCTTTTGCCGTGTATAGTACGGCAGTTAGCCACCACAGGCATCCAAAGGGCCAAAAAACGCAACGATAAATGCAGACGCAGACAACCGGCTGACAAGGACCTCCTGATGAAATGCAACCGAAGCAATCTGGCTAAATAATCGGTCTTCGGGCAGATCGATTGGTTGACATTGTCGTGATGGCTGGCGAGTAGTAGGGGATTTTGGTTAACATAAACTGAACAGTTGATCGCAACTGTCACATTCCCATAGACTACCCAGCAGCCCCTTTCGAAAAGTAGCAGCCTGAATTTCGATATTGCTACGGCACGCCACTAAAGCAGACGGCGGGGACTAAACTTCCCATTACACTTTTGTGAGGCAACCATGTTCACCACTAGGTCACTCACCTCAAATTAGACACGGCTGAATTATCATATATAAACGCTCGGTCACATTCGATTGTGGGTAGTGTGCAGACTTGAAACAGTTGGTCTCCATCATAAAGTTTAACATAGCAGTAAAAAGATGGACACTGGTAGATGCAGACACTTCCTATTGCCTCCTCAGTATCAAATGACAACAACCGGCAATATATATATATATATATATATATATATATATATATACCTGGTTGTTTTTACTTGGTACAGAAGAGGCAATACAAAATGCTAGCATCTACCAGTATCTGTTTATTAGCTGCTATGATAAAACGCTCAGATTGATTGATTTCCTCGAGAGGAGACACAGTAACTGTCCTGTTAACTTCAGCTGATGACCCCTCGACTATGAATTCTTTAAGAGTTAAAATCGCAGTCGTCCCTGTTCTGAAGTCAGTGACGCAACGATGATCACGGTTGTGTCACGGAAGCGTCCCGGAGTTCTAGTGACGACCGACGGCATGGACACTGTTAGGAGGAGCATCTCCTAACGAGAGAGCCAGGACGCATCGCACCACATCGATCAGCCGACCCAGTTCGGATGGTATGGTCGTGGATGGTGGTATGGTCTCACTCAGTCAATCAGATTGCAGGCGTGCGGTCGAACGCCTGTGCGCGATCCGGACTGTGTTTTTTCTCGCGTTGCCTTCTGATGCCCCCCGTAATGCGGGTAGCAACAACAATAGAAACAATCAACGATTGAGTTTACATAAAACAAGGACTATTATCAGTTCCAAGGCAGACAAACTGCGTGATTCAACAGTTTATGCACACACAGGACTGGGCGGCCAAAGCCTCCGTAAACTGAAGTATTCGTTTCCAGTTGCTCCGAAAAATCACTGAGGACGCGTCAACAGCTGTGACTCTGTGTCCTGTTTGTATTATGTGCCTTGCAACCGAAGATGCGGGGTGTCGTCCATCGGCATCTATACAGGCGCCTAACGTTTCTAACTGAGTTTCCAGCCATTTGGGAACATGCTGCTTAATACGAACAGCTAGTTATCGGTTTGTCCTCCCTATGTAGCTCATACTGCAGCTACACGAGTATTTGTATGAACAGTGAGATGTGACAGACGTACACTGTTTGTTCGTAACCGAGGCGACTCGTAGAGTTCTCGTTCGTTGTATTATGCACAGTTTTGCAGCGTTATGAGTCCTGAGCACAGCAGCTTTTAGAGGCTTCCTCGTCATTGTTGACCAGCTGTCCCCTAGAAACGGGAGTTCTAAACATACCGTCCTTTTCGGTACCGTCGTCACTTCCACAGTTGGGATGACGGTTTTTCTGTACTTTCTAATAAATCGCATGGGGTACCCGTTGACCTGCAGAGTAGGGTCAGATACTAGAAACGAATGGCGAATCGCTAATGTTCGAGGGCTAACTTTCAAAAATCAAATTAAACAGGCCGTTAAGTGTACAAATACATATGCAACAACAAACACAGACAATCGATAGGCAAACAAGGACTGGCGAAATGGGATCAAATCAGTTTGATGTGTGAGTAAATGTCTGGCCTTCGGTCAGGTCCATTAACGGATGACAATAGCTAATATGAAGGCCGTGCACAAAGAGGTGGGGGATTGACCGAGCGCCAGCGAAAAACAGGCATGTGGAGAAAAGCAATAACTGGAACAAGCGGACTGAAGAACTCAGTATTTTCACTGCTGACCGTGAGAACACTAACGGCAAGTGATTGGTCAGGCATGGTCATGGGAAGGAGCAAGAGAGAGAATGTTGATATCCGTAAATCTCCTACAGGGATTACACATTTTCTTTGTTATAATGATCTTTCGTTACAGCGCCGTTCTGCTGTAGCTGGTTGCATCTTTGATTTCGTATTTAAGAGTATCGACCTTGTCCAATGCTCAGTGATTGTGCAAGCGGCTACGGTGTAGCGAAAACAAAAGTGCCCTAGTCCGAATCGCATTCGTGACTCTTTTGATTGCTATTCCATCAGCTCGAACTATCGATCGTCAAGGTCATTAAATTCTTATTGGTTCTCCTCTTAATGTTGCGGTCAACACATGTAGATTACCATCATCCGAAGCCACACATTTGTATACGCATCCCACCTTCCGATTTGCAGTACAACTTTCGTGTTCTCATTTCTCGAACGAAATGGAAATTGTTTCAAAATACGATTATCAATTAGCTCTCATCGTTCACAAAATAACCAATCTGTTATGCCAAATTGTAGAAATAAAAGCTAATATCAGTCTAAGTCTTATGAGATTTTGATAACTATGCTTGTCAAGTCTAGATGAACTGATGGAGTCATCATGGACAGTATGTACAGTGAATTTGTGATTTCATTGGTCGGTTCCAACCGAATGGGCTAAAAACGTGAGAGATTCATCAGATTGGAGTTCCCAACTGACATAATCCATAACGATGTTCCGGTATTTTCGCTTTTAATGTTGAAGTAGGTTGAGAGGTTCCACTCATCTAAAACAACAGAAGATACATACAAAAGTGAGTTTTCCCATTCCCAACATTACGCAATTTTCAAAATCGTTGTTCTCCCCTTAGTACAAGATTAGCAAACGCTTGTGAGAGGTGAATTTGCCAACGAGTTGTGCAACGGTGGCTAAAAAGGTCACAAGGATGTTTTCTACTCCTATGTACAACACTGTGACCCGTACACAAGCTTGCCCTTCTCATCAAATGTGTTCCGAAATTCGCAACTGGAAGAAGCACGATACTCAAAAGGCTACCCCGTAGACAACGACTAGCCGCGTAAGGTCAATCCTCGAAGTATTACAGACCTCACAGGTGTATTGATCGCAGGTTGCGGACTAGCAGTTCGCATGGCCGAGTCCATCGGCTGGAGTGACACGACTATAACCAGTAGTAGTGTTCTGGTTACCTTGCTGTCCTTGGTCCGACTACTACTAAACAGGCGAGCCCTGTGCAGCTCGAACACCAGGAGAACGCGGGGTAATTGGCACCTGTCTGTCTCGTATTCTCTAATAAAATACTTTACAGATTACCACTTGTAAAAGTGCTTGTAACCCGAAATAAAAGTAAGTCTTAACTGTATCCAAAGCTCTCGGTTTTCCACTTTTATTGTACCGAAGTTGGCACTGGGCTCGAGCTAGTTCACTACTTGCTATTAGTTCCATGGGTCCGGTTACTATCGGAGGCCTCATTCTCACTCGCAAGTCCTCCACACACCAGTTCGTCCATTGGCAGATCTGTTAAACAAAGACGAACTTTTGAAGGTTGATTGTGAGAAACACGCAACACTTTTGCAATTAAAATCTGTTCACTAAGAAACTTATTGCCCAGTTCTGTGATCATGATTGAATCGGTTGCGAGATTTCTGATCCTAAAAAGTAGGCACAACTCACAATACAGATTTTCTGGCGACGCTCGTTACAATCTGCTGCATGTTACTAACATGTACATCAGTCGGAATGGCATCTCAGACTGCAAACCGGCTGCCGTTGTCAAATGTGATCAAGTTTCGCGTACAACTGTCAGCCGTTCAATGAAATTATTTTCTGACAAACAGGGAAAAAAGAGTGCACAAGAAAATACCACTCTCTATTCTGTATAAAACTATGAAAACTGCACAAGGGAAGCGAGCCTTGGTTTGGTCAAGTCACTGATAATTCTTCTTGCTACATTGATGTTAAACAACAACCCGTATATCTAGATAACACACTGGTCAATGAAACGGATATAGGTGGTTATAAAAACTAGTATATCTTATTCCAAAAAGCAGATATGATAAAGTGAGAACATAAGTGTTGCCGCATGATAAGAATATCATCATGATAGGAGGCCAGGACTGGAAAACTCTACAGGTATTCTCATCTATACCTCTAAAGTACATCGTTCCGCATAGATTTTCTGCAGTTTGTCATACATAAGTGAACAAAAAATACATTCATCTGGAATGAATAAATCTACCTGTTGTTTGTGTTGGTGTCTGTGTGACGATAGGTCACGTCGACTTTAGTCAATACAATCGTTATGACATTCGTTAGCTTACCAGACAGTTCAGATATGCTCAGAACGTGGATCAGCACGAAGATAACAGACTTTACAGTTGGCCGGAACCTGGAAAACAAACTGCTGAGTCAGGATGCTGCCTTTGAAAACTGAACCGAAAAAAACGTTGATGGTGAACTTAGTATGAGAGGTCCAATGATCGTATGACAATTCCCACATTACAACGTGGCGGCGGTTCGGTTGATGTATGAGTTGCTGTCTGACCATCTGAAAGTGAGTTCAGATGCTCATATCGTCAGTGATTCGAACAGCCAAGTCCAGCTACAAGTACACTGAATTCAAATAATGACCGAATATAATAAATATTACAGCAGGTTTTTTCTGTAACTTACAAAGGCACTCGATGACAACCCAATAGGAAATATTTCCGATAACTGTCATTCAAAAGTAAGGAACATTAAGCGATTTCCCATCTGGAAGTGACGTCTTCAAAAACACGACAGTAGAGATGAGAGGAGCAAATAACAGGACTTATCGTGAGGATACAAATAGGAAAGCAGCCCTGGGCGAACAATGTAGAGAAGTGCGTACACCTACGATAGCCAGATTCAACTACATTTGATGTATGGTCCTCGACCATCGACGGATGCCAACTATTCACGCCTATCTGTTGCTTGAGGGCAATTTCGAAAAAAGTCGATGCAGATGTGCGATGACAAATTTGCAACTATTTACATGGGGCATATTTTCAGATTTTGAAATCTACGTTACTACTGCGACCATAATCAGTAATCCAATTTATAAGTAAAATTCGAAAGGAGTCGAGTGGAAAATCTATGGGAATGCGACAGCTGCGATCAATTATGGGTGATGTTCAACTTGAAAATGTGATCTATTGCGGTGTAGTAGTTAAACGGTAACAAGAACGCGCATCTAGAGAGTCTCTAAACCACTGGCGTAACGCTCATGATAGAAAAATAAGCAGACCACTTGTTGGTGGAATGTAACCCTAGGCAACAGACGCCAGCGCTCAATATACCAAAAGTGGAAACGGCTGTCGTACTGAAACCAATGCGTCTGGCGTTCATCGCCTACCCTACTGGCGAGAGTCAGACGGCCGAGCGTCGAACATGCAGATTGCTTCTAACCTTAACCACTCTGAGCGATAAGGTTGGCTTAATAGGGGTGGGATTTAGTTGGTGGCACTGTTGCCTTCGAATCCTTGGTAGATAGATTTATTGATAGCGTAGAATCATATTTGATAGGCAATAGGTCACAAACAAGCATGGTAAATTTCCCTAGATTCAAAGCACAACCAAAAGGACTTGCAAGTAACCACGAGATTCACTAAAAAATTTACAACTCCGTGTTATGACGTGATGCGCATTGGCTCCAACATGACTGAGAACGGCCGGCTGTGCGCAAAATCAAACGGAGTATGACAGCTAAATATTGTTCCTCATTAGGAACACACCACATAAACTATCATTCAGGTCAGTTCTTCGGAGTGACACGTGGATAACAGACTTGGCAGCACAATCAAACGGAGGTGACTTCGTTTAATTTCTTCAGACTAAACAGGAGATGGTAAGAAAGGTGACCTCATCTTGTGCTAGTTGGGTGCAGAGATCAGTGAATACCATGGCTTTTTTCTAACGAGATTCGGTCAAACTGGCCAGTATTTTTGTTTCAAATTGGTGTATTTAATTGAACAGTCTCACCGACACCGAATCTCTTTCAGTCAAGGAATATATACGGCTTAATTAAGTCAAAAACGTAAGCCTTCTTTTTTATACTGAAAACGACCGTGTGCCTTATAAAAGTTGCAACGAAACAGTTGTTCAGAACGGACAGAAGCGACGAATTTCTGGTTTGCGTTGTGGTGTTTCCCTGTCCCGGATCTACCCAACAATGATTCTGAGCAGTCCTAATGGCGGTTTGCTTCGAACCCCATACGTATAACTGTCTCGCTATTAAAGACCAAGTCACAAGTAATGCATTTCGGATAGCGATTATCAGCTTGCAGTAGGTCAAATGTGATGGCAGTGTTGAAATTGTAGTTGCTGGCCACGCATCGTCTCTGAAGTCCTGTCTATACGATACCAGTTCAGCTTCTCAATGCCTGGTAGTGCGAAAGCTAATCGCAGCCGGGAGATGGTTTCCAGCCGAACTGTAAGAATACGTACAACCGTTTACTTAACTGGTTTACTGTTGTAACTGAAAACGAGAGAAATAACACAACGGAATGATTTAAACTAATGTTGAATATTCGAGTAGATGTACCCATCAGGTTAACATCATCATTCGAATATATGGTACTTGAGGAACTTTTCACGGAACGACGCGGTGTACGATCATAGTAATGCCTGTTTGTAACACTCGACCGATCGCACAATACAGAAAGAACACGATGCCTTCAGTATAGGACGATACCTGGTGTTATATTTTCTAACACGTTTCATCACTGCTGACTTCACTCTTACGGCCATAAGCAAAAGAACCAGAATGTATATCCCTAAGGTAACATGACCGCATCGTCCGAAATTTGCTGCATTCTACCATAATCGGTTGAACTCGTACGGATAATGAAACGGCCAAATGTAATCAGTAGGTTACCGGTCAATCAATGTGTAAATGTCTATACATCAAACCATTATGATCTGATGGGAAGTTCCCGGTTTCTTACATCGACTAACCAGTACATCCATCCAGTGTATGTGTTTAACTCAGCTGCAACCCATTCACTCCGCCACTCCTCTTCCATCTGCCGTTCTCATGGATTGTCCGCAGTTGGCCCAAACTCTGCCCGTTACTCTAGAACAGCCAGATCAAGTTGACAACATTTATGACATCTAAGAGTGGAAGCAGTAGAGGAGAATAATTGTTTTCAACTGATGGAGGTTGTTCAAAATTTCTCACTACTCCTGGCTACACATCAACATGAATCTGGACACAGAAATTTTCCGTAGCATTTGTTATGGATGCAGTCAAAGCTGTCGCTTTGTATTCCGCTTAAGCTCTGGAACTGTTCTCAGACCAGTTCAATACACTTGGTGATTCGGATAACCCCTCTGAAAGTGGTCAGGCGGACACAAAATTGGTAATCGTGCGGTCAATCCTTTGGTCTTCTATTCTCAATTCGGTGACCTAGAGACAGAATCGTCATCCCGAACTGTGTTGGCGTGATGATCAGAAGAGCAAACACGCCGAAACCACAGCATATCCGGCTCAGTTAATGAGTCCTTCAACTGCAGGCTTCACCGTATAATTCAAAATTTCTCGATAAGAATGTCCTCAATTGGGTAAAGGCATTCCGGGAAGAAATAGTTTACCTGTCACTGTTTTTGTGTGAAAAAATAGGGGTCATCACTGGTTTCTTTCCGGATAGCAACCCAAACCATAATAGCAAGATTATATCGAAAGTCAGATTTTCAGCAGTCTTATAATTTATCTACGCAGTAAATGAGAAGATATGCTGTCCTCATTGGAAACGGTCCATTCGATTCGGTTTCATATAACGATGCAAAATACACTAGAATTCGGTAGATGTCAACTACAGACCTTGAAGTGATTTTATTTGTACTGACTGACTGTTTTCTCCCGTTATTCATCAGACGGAATTCATGGATGTCTTTGGCGAACCGAGCTGTTGTAAACTCATATACAGAAATATATGAAGCCTTTCTAGTAGGCTCAGTATAATTTCCTCGGTGATAACCCTTGTTTTCTCCGACAGGTACATAAAACTGATTGAGCTGAAGCCAAAAGAGCCCAGAGTACCTTCGAACTTACACTAGAGCAAAACATTTCGGAAATGACTATGTATAAACTATGAATAAGACATTCAGCGATGCTGGGCATCATGTCCCCTCAACTAACAGCATTCTGTCATGATCTAAACGCAATAATAAGAAAGTACCTGTAAGCACAGAGATGTTAAATGTATGACCACAAGAAATGCTTACTCTAGTCAATCGGCCAGTGGTGAACGTCGAGCAGTTTCCGGGTGGCACTTCCAGTAACAAATCCCCACGAAAAACAGGATATTAAGTCGACACACAAGAGAACTGGTTAAAACAATACACTGCATCGAACGCTTAATGAGTAAAATAGTACAAAAAATGGCGGTGCTCTGAATAGTGCACACGTTGGTGTGGTCAACGTGCAGTGGTAACAACACAAACTAGCGGTACAACCTTTGGGGATCAAGAGTCTGTGAGATATCCATGAACGACAGTTCGCAGTTCAGTTGCTTAAACAAAGAAGGCACAGAAAAATGACGTATAGTAAGTTGTCGCTTTGGAGTTACTTAACAAGACAGCGTACGAAAGTTTTAAACCAAAGCGACAAAAGCATCTCACATTGACTTGAGGGTTTATGGTCTCCCTCACAGTCATCTTTCCTACGACTTGGATAAACGAAGTCAGACGGAATCGCCAGGCTATTCTGATGAATAATGATTACGGCGGTACAGTACGAACAAGGACCACACTAGACTCAACATTAACGGAATTTATCCAGACTTCCGGTGAGGGTTGCCTAGCCTTGGATACAGATGATTTCAACATAGCCTACAAATATCAACAGTGATACACCGGTGGTTGGCACTGATGCTTGGTTGACACACAACCACGATAAAAGGAATAAATCCTAATCGAAAGAAAGAGATGGAAGTTGGTTCTGGAGATCACTGCATAAACCAAAGGAGTCAATCAAGTCGTAACTAACAAAACGGCATCCATAAGATAACGATTTACGGCTTTCATCGCTTTACTTTAACTACGATCACACAACATAGTTCACATCAAGTAACCCGATTGGCTCCATATTCCCCAGTATTTCTAACCATGGATAGGTAATGAGTATCCTAGTCAGGGAGTACGAACGTTAATGGAAACATTCATTTCCCTCTATTAACTCATCGTATCTTACGGTATTGAGTTGGGCCACATGATGTGGCGAACGATGAGTCAGTATAACATAGGGTACATCTATTTAAATCTGTGCCGTGTCCAGATCTGAGTCAAACGAGCTAGACTGATCATCACGGCTGAAAACCCTCCTTCTGACCTTCCCAAAGTTTGCCCGCCGATGTCATTCACTGGGCGTGAATGAAGACAAAAATAGAAATACGAATATTCTGATACGCCTCATAGCCACAACCCTTAACGGTCAAGGTTCGCAGAAGTAAAGCTGTAATGTTATGAATGCAACTATTGAGTAAGATTGCTTGTTTGTTCGGCAGTGGTCAACGACTCTACTGATACCGCCGGAGGATGATTGCAAACGATAAAATCGACAGCTGCTCAGCAATGTGATCAACACAAGATGTTCGAAAAGGACAAAGGAACGTGAAAACACGTTTGGATGATTACAATTACAGAACACAAACCAAGTACAACCGTGACATGAAGCTGACTTCTGAGCGTCCTAGAAATTGCTCCAGCCAGCCAACATCTTTTGCACAGTAGAGCACAAAATATCTAAGTGAGAAAATTATCAAATTTCCTCTTATCAGTCGTTAAGTTCGAACATAATACCCCCATGGAGTCATTCTTCCCCTACGCCTTATTCAAAACTGGTTATATTCGAATAACGAATACAGTAATTTGAAAAGCAAGTCAAACATGAAAAATGCAAATCACAGGTCTAAGCGGTTTTTTATGATCTTGATATACAAAAGCATTTGACAAACAGCATACAGAACAGGCTGAACTATTATTCAAGGAGCATTTAAAAACCAGCTGAATAAACCGCCAACTTCTGTGACGACAACAAAAAAGCTATTTCAGCACACCTATGACAGACGGGAGTTCTGCATGTTCCGGAGGCAAGTGGAACAGCGAAATGAGATAAAAACGCGGGGTGTTTCACTTAGGTTGATAGAAGATCAGAAGTCAAACGTTTGCATCGATAAAGCTTCCTAAATGATCTAGATATGGCAATGAAAGGCCTAAAGACGCATTTTCACAGCGAATATAAGCATGACTGGAGTTTACAATTTGTACAAGTTATTTTCTCCCGCCTGTTATAACGACTAGCAGCCGTCCCGCCTAGCGAGGACGATAGACAGGAAGTCTTAACACTCCAAAGAAAGCACGCACAAACCTAATTCTTGATTTTCTTGTCACATTATACAAGCGTGAAATTAAACCGACTGGCAAATACACGCCACGAAACAAACGCGTCCATAAAAAAACTGAGCAAGCGGAGAGTCTGCGAAGAATCTCAATAATCGCTTTTTAAACCCCTTTTTCATTCTAATATATATGGGCCGTGTAAGTGGACTAAGAATGACATCGAGATGACATGCATAGGACTAATTAACGTCAGCCTTTTATGCTGGCCAGTTGACCTGTCATCATACAAGTACGTTCCCGCATTGTAAACCGAACGACGCAAGCATATGATAGCTATCATCAGGTTACTCAAATCCGAGCACAAACGGAATTCGAGATAGCAGCAATTCGGACCCGTGATCATAAAATGTGCGGTCAGCGTGGGGTATCACTACGGGCCTTGTCCACAGCTCAAAACTAAACAGCAGTAGATAGGCTTCAAAGTATGTATTCAGCTCATTTGATGAAAAAGTCAAATCAACATCGAAAATGTGTCTTTTATTCTTATTTCTTCGGTGGTTCCTCGGTCTCGATTTGTCTAATCACAGCATCTACTTCGCTTTGATTGATTAAACGGACGTAAGTCTTTCCACTGCGTCGCTGCAAGACTCCAAGTTCTACCTAGAAAGAACAATGGTTTTAAAAAAAAGATCAGTTATGTGACCAACATGCCTACAAAAACGCCTATCGTCTAATAGCCCAAACTGAAAAAATACGTGATTGAGAACATAAACAGGATAACGACAATATCTGCGTTATTAGATGTGGCCTCGACTTGTTATTTTTTGGCGTTCCTAATTGCGTAAATATTCCAAACAGTACGTCTACGCTAGTAACGAAGTTCTGTTTTAACGGAAGACAGAAAATCTCATATGATAGGGTTACTCAAGTTTTTATACTGTTGGTTCCTCGGCTAAAGTAAACCCCAATTTTTCATTCGTTATTGAACTACAGGTTACACTCAGCTGCTCAGTCATTCGTACAGTGTTGATTCAACTGTGGGTTGCTTAGGTACTCGGGTGTCAAGCATAGTGCTATAGGATGCGTTCGCAGGTTGTAGATCTGAAAATAGCACTTCTTCGACATAAGCTAATAAATGAACAGTCACAGTAGACGGGCTATGAGAACCCTAACCGTTCCGCTACGCAAGGTCAGTAAGAACCATCTACCTGGTTGACGAGTACGCGACTATTTACGCTGCTGGTTGGAAACACTCTACGACATGGCATTGCGTTTGTATGTTAACATTCTTTCCCTTCTTTCTTGCCCGCACATTTGCACTTATTTATTGTCTTACAGTTCTGCATACTATTGTCGGAACCTATAGCAGCTCGAGCCGTTACACTTGAGGGTATAGCATAACGCTGAAAATAATTGACAGCGAACGAAAAGGAGTGCTGGAGAGTGCAGGAGTTAGGGCTTCTCGTAAAAGTCATAAGGGTTATTTGGCGATACTATATTATGTGCCCCGTCATGAAAGAGTTTCACTTACCGCAACTGAGGTTGTGAGTTTCCAGAAAGCTTGCTGAATGACTAGCACAAACAACTTCACATGCACTCGGCAACCACGACAAACTTCGAAGATATA
>JTDE01000475.1:0-69622 GCA_014338405.1 Paragonimus skrjabini miyazakii
AAGAAGCATGCCGAATGGTAGATAGATACGAACCCAGAAGGACAAACACAAGAGTAGAAAGGAACCTGGTAGACCTTGTAAAGATGACTAAAGGAGCTTTGACGATAAAAAACAATCACGTCCGCGCTGGTCAGGTTTTGTCTGTAACATAATTCATCCGTGATCAGTATGTTTCATGGTGGGCTGACTCAAATTGCAATATTCTGCTTACATTGTAGTCTGCTAATTTTGAGCCTAAGTTTAAACGTATTGTCCTCTAGTCGTTATTCACTTGCTTACAAGAGAAAAGGGCAGATAATCAGGTGCCTGGAATGTTTTGCTTTGTAAAACAAAACCTTTCAGATACCAGTACTCCATTGAAAAGTGGCATATTGCTGTCTGTCGTTGTAGATAACAATACAATCTGATCTCCAAAGCTCTTTAAGTGCCATTGTTATAGACACCATCTTTTTCGCTTGCGGATAACACGTTGGAGGGCTTGTTTTTCTACATGATGGCATATTGTCTAATCGTAGACTGTGCCAAATACTTTTCGGACGAAGTCAGCTGCATAATGTTCCAAAGTGAATCGAAGACATTTGTCGATTTTTTGTATATAGGCGCTATATTTATAAACGGATTTAACTTGCTTGTCATTGACGTTCCTGGTAAGCTCGATCATCCAGCTCATCCGTGGACTTTTGATCCTGCAGATAACAACTAGTAAAATGTCGATCACGAATGCATAAGTCCTTTCAACTGGCTACATTGCAAGGTACGTGCACGCCACTAAACGGCTTATCATACGGAAGTTTAAAATGCCTCCATCTATTACGACTTCACCAGAGTTGATTATATTCTACGTGTTATACCTTAAAATATTCGTAGTAAAAGAAAAATGGCTTACGTCGTCTGCACACGAATGGACGTGGTGGCTATCACCTCATAAATATCTCAATTAATCATGTGCTGCGGTTAGCACTAATCTAGCCTCTAATAAACATTACCTTAGAAGGAAGGTGAGCGGCTTTAGTTCAGACAGGTGAAAGCAGAACGTGGAAGCAGAAGTATACGGAACGGACTTTAATTAAATACTTACCACGTTTGCTGTTCATAAGCGTAACTATCATAATGGTAACCAATACACTTAATCATGTTATAGGCTTCCATGTAGAACCAGAATGATTGTTGATCTTTGGTCTATCTCACTTATTGAATTACATAGGGGTATTGATGTTGGTCGGCAAAAATGCAGATGCTGGCCGCTTTCGGACTGTCAAAGCATGGCATATCTTCATAGTAGTAAACTTGAAATCATTGAGCTATACATAACTGTTTGACACACGTATCATTAGCAAATCATCCATGACAATAAAGTAACAAGAAAACTGAGCCGAACTGTCTTTGACTACTGAATCGCTTATTGTCATTTCAAGTCGAGAATGTTAACAGATTTTTATTGTTGATACTTTGGTTTGCAAGTCATCGAGATAGGTGTCTACCCCTCAGACATCTAAGATGATAACTTAAGACAATGAGCACTACCCTCCGAGATTTCGTATAAAGCCTCCACGGTATGTCCCACTCAAAAAACAGTTATCGCAAACCCTCTGTCCCAAGCCGGCTGCAGTCCATTATATAGAAGCTGACTATTATCATTGTACACCTTCACCACGTATCCAGTTCCCAAGTTTACGCACATTCTGCTCAGTCAACCCCTAAACTTTCTGCCCAATTACGGTCCAGAATTTCGACACGCGAAGTGGGCACGCCCACAGTTGTCACATTTTCTTGCTGAGATATCTTCACATAATTAATTAACCCATTCACTTCTCTTACTAAGGAGCTAACAAGGGCATATCATCATAAAGCTTCTTCGTTACGCCCCACCAGGCGTGCATGTACATAAACAAAATCTGACTACGCTGCCCCAACACGTATGTAGTACAACACAGCCCGCGAATTATAGTTTGTATAACTGAATAAGTGGGAGTAATACAGACTTTACTTTCACCTTTTATACAGTAATGGAGGGTGATTACAATGATCTGTTTATCCTAGTTGATATTTGACAGTGTTCGAAAGATGACCCTCTAGGATGTTGTCCTTATTCACCCTAGTATCCATTCAAGCATTTCAAATGCAATTGGGTCGTCTTAAGATGTCGACTTCGCTTTGTCGCGTCTAGAAAGAGGAATATATATTTGCACCAAGCTTGGTCGTCAAGCTCTAATTAAACCAACGCAGTTTGTATGGCTTTTCGTGCGCTTTAGAAAAATGAAGATCTGCTTCCTGTCTACTCTCGGATAGGAAGACGACTACATATTGAGTGTCCTCTAAGATCACCGAACTTACAATCCAGGGATAGATTTATATGCCTACAATCTATAACCATGCTATTAAACTGCCATCACTTTAAGCTGAACCTACATAAGTGAATGTTTATTTAACAAATCACTGTGGTATAGTGTATAGTTTGGTGGGGCAACGAGAAAATCAAAAAGAACTATTCTTTTGATTTTGGTGACTATCATAACTAGCTATTTTCTGTCTTTGCTCTATGTGCGAATTTCAACTCTGTTTAACAGCGAAGTGATTCACTAAATAAAAATCCATACCACCCCATCCGGTACGGCAGTCTTTACTGGCAGTCTAGCTTATTGTAACACTGCACAAACATTATCTGTCCAAACGTTAGAGAGAATGAAACCGATCGTGTACAAAACAGTCAGTCATAACGACACCCTACCTCTTGTAAGACAGGTGAGCGATACTCGGCACAAAAAAGCGACCACTCACCTTGGCTAAGTGATCGGTTTTGACACGATTTATTCCACTGCCAAGTGATGGTCAACCTAAAGTTGAACATATAATGTAATCATTTCATACGTAGAAAATCTAATCTGTATATTATTTCCCTAAAAGACAACGTGTAGAAATCAATGCGTCATACTGGTTCTAAGCAAATGGGACGTAACACGTTCAGTTTAACACGGGGCCTACCAAACATGGCACGGTGTACATCTTATCCGATTTTCCTGGTTAATCCAAGGATAGCTTGACTAGCCACCCACCGAATGAAGCCTGCCAAACTCGGGTCATGAAATTGTATGTAAGCGAATGTGCGTGCATGCATACAACGTAAACCCTTCAAACATTCCTCTGTATTATTGCGAAAAATCGAAAGAAACCAATGGATTGAACAGTTGATAACAATAGGGCACTGCACGTTCGTAAAGATACAGACTGTCTCAGAATTAAGCCCAGGGGAACAAAAGATAGAAACCATAAATTCCACGTAAACCCTAAATGAAAACCGTGCGCAAATGGGGTTATTGAGACAAGTATCACAAGTACGTCGGAATAACACACGCCTAACAAACCACCGTTGTAATGCTAGCTAACTCGAAGTGTACACCCAATCGAAATCACGTTGCTCGGTTTCACCATCTCAGTGTTCTGACCACCAACGTAGACAGGCCATATTATGCCTGCCTGTTGATGAAAGGCTCATTGTTAGGAGTTCGAAGCGAACAATTCCGGAGGAACGCTAAGTTATTCCTCATGGTGTGTACGAAGACACACATCATTTGATTCCGCTTAATCAGGACAAACTGAAGACAACTAAACTCTCTTTATCCATACGTAGTATGCAAATATATTCTCTACGTAATGTTGAGGAGAAGTGGCAATATTTTTGATACAGGCCTTGAAATAAAACTATCCACGTATGTGTTGCGTGGATTTTCAGAAAAACAACTTGTCAGGTAACATGTCTGTTTATTTTTAGATGACTCGAAACTTCTGCAGTGTGCGGAACCTAGAGTTTCAGTTCAAATATTACGAGGTTGATATGTGTTCCAAGAAATGGGATGAGGTAAGGGCGCCATGAACTTCCATCAAGAAGTGAGCTGTTGCCCGAATGACTCCTCTGGGTGGAGCAAAGATGGTGAGCACATATGCTTCTGTTGGTGGTCTATAAATAGCACTTTCATTTCACCGGATGCTCGCCGGACGTGTCGCCATCTGGCGACTCATTCGACGTTCACCCGTCTGACAATGGTTATTATGGATTATACTTATCTCATTTCAGCTTTTCAGGCGTTAGCAGGGTGCATTTTGATCTGGACAAGAAATCGTGTTGTAGCAAGATCACATTGTTGAATCGTAGCCAGCAATAAAGCGTCGGCAACCTAGAAAATGTATAGCGTACCCACATCACTTTTTAGTTATATAAGTGATATTTGCTTAGAGTTGCCTTGATCAAAATTCATATCACCAGTCTGCATTCTCACCTCAACTCCGATCTATAACTCTGCGAAGTAACAGTATGTGGAAACCTAAACCGGTCAGTCACAACAGTGGTGATCTGCCATCTCATGACCCACTGAAATTGGGTTAACCTTTTTTTGTCGTTTACGTTCTAATTTTATTTGCTTTGAAATATAAATTGTATTGATTTGGAGATAAATTATCACAAACAATAGTTCGTCACTTTTCTCTTGTATGCTTTAAGTTGAATTTTGTTAGAATCGAGCTAATTTATTTCCAGTTTGTCCTATTTAAGCGGAATCGAATCTGGTATCTGTCGTTGTACACACTATGAAAGATAACTCATTGCTACTCACAAATTATTTAGAGACAATACATAATGACATGAAGTAAATAGTCTTCATATAATGTCTTAATAGCAAGGGCATACGACATGACGTCATGGTTCACACAGCAGCATATGTCTCGGTCTGTATGAGAAACGTGCTAATTGTCAATAAGTATTCTACCGGTTTTCAAATCTGCCACGTCTATGATCACAGCTGCCAGTTATTCATCGTTCATCGTAAACACTGTTGTACTAGCCCAAACTATCATAAAAATGTATTTTTATTTAGTCCAGTTACACCAAATGATGCATGCTGGGTCCCATTCCCGCACTAACTTTCATCAACAAGCGGGTACTATATTGTTTCTGTACGCTAGTGGTAAGAACACTGAGATGGTGATCTTGAGCAACGTGATTTTGAATGAGTATACATTCCGTGTTAGCTAGCATTACAACGGTGGTTTGTTAAGCGCGTGTTAACTTGACTTGATTGTAAGGCTTGTTTACGAGTTGGCATTTTTCTTTTTCTGTGGACATCGCATGAAAATGAGACGAAGTCAAATTGGTTACTGAACTTCACTGGTGTGAAAGGCATACTGGTTTGCTAGGTTAAAGTGAAATTTTCGTTAAATGCGTCGGTACGTTTCCCGTGTCTGTAGTGAAGCTCATGTTCGACAGTGTCAAATGGCCCACGCTCGCTCGGGTTTTAAGTGACTTCGAAATAACCGACCAAAAAATTTGCAGGGATTTTACAGAGGAACACAGAAAATCTTTTGCACAACATACTTCCTTACTGTCAAAGGTTTACAATAATGCAGCTGGAGATTTGTGATGCGAATGTTTGAGCTTATTGTACCACTAATGTGAAGTTGTGGAAAAGGTCCACCAAACTGCATATAGAAGAGGTCTAAATAAGTAATCGATGGGCTTCCGTTGGATTCCTGACGATGGCATAATGAGCACACTTACAATATCATACATATTCCATCAAATGCTCCAAGTGATTGGCTATCCAAGCAAGAGTTTTTGAACAGTTTAGGCTGAAATTCAACAACGCCACTGTTTAACAGTGAAGTACATAATGGTTTGTTGAAGTATAAGCCCTATTCTAATTTGAGTTACATTGCTATATTGTGAAAATTTATGATAAACCACTTCCTTTGACTGTTGCACTGATGTATCACATGAGCTAAATTCAGTCACCACTTTTCAGTTAACCTGTACCTACCAAGACTTCCGAAGCAGTTGACAAAGGTTATTGCAGAAATGTTGTCCCAGCGGCCACCAGCGGTAAGACACAGATGCTCAGCCACGTTCGGTCATATCAGAAAATTAATTTTAGGTCAAACGAACAAGAAACGCGTCAATTAAGGAACTACAGTTGACATCCTTAGTGACTGAAACCGCGTAGTCTACCGGATAAGTATCTGGACAACCGTTCTATGGTCATTTAGCAATCTGATATATACATTTCTTGATTAGAGGGTTCAACGTTCTGTCACCTTTAGTGCAGCAGTAATCCACTAAGGTTTCCCGGACAACTACGCAAAAGACTACCTGGTGTATGTGATCAACTTCTTACGCATTTTTATTAAAAGAAGTATATCGCAGAAAAATGATGAGTTCCTTCTAGTCAACTTAACGGATGATGTAGTATGTTGGCTAACAAAAAGGATTCGGCTTGCCAAATTCGACAGATTCAAGTTACATGTCAAACTCAATGAACATTTTCATAAACCTTGGTACTACTGACTAATCAACTGCAGTTCATATACTCTGGGAGTATTTTCAGATCGGACACCAGACAGTAATGAGAATGTGAAGATGGACATTATATTTTGTAGGATAGAAATTCACCCAGAGGTATTTCCAAATGATGCACACCGATAGATAATATAACTGTTAACAGAAGTTTATTCTGAATATAAGAATATTTTGCTGAGCAGAAACACCTGTATATTTTTCTACAAGCTTTAATATCTGGTAACGTGAAGGCCGTATGTCCGAAACAATACGGAAGGCTATGTTGGATATTTATGGGGGGTTTATGACAAATACCTCACGATAAATCATACTGCCCAGAAGTGTAACGCATTAGATAATTCTTCAAATAAAAAATGACCCATTTCTTGTTGTTCATTTCGTTTCATGATTTGCTAAACGATGGTTATAAGTTTATCTCAATTTGAACATCACCCAAAATTGATTGCAGCTGTCGCATTCCCATAGACTATCCAGTCGGCCCCTCTTTGAAAAGAAGCACTAGACTCGAGTTTCACTCTCATTAGAGCTTGTCAGTAGTGCATATCCTTGCCACTGCGGCCGGGACTAGAACCACGGCCACGCTGTTCATGAGGCAACCGTGTTCACCCCGCTGCGCCATTCACCTCACATTAGGCATGACCGAATTATCAACGCATGTGAACACTGAACCACTTTCGCTTGTGAGTAATGATCAGGTTGCCCGATCGTCTCGAAATGGAGACACAGTAACTGTCCTGTTAACTCTAATCGATAACCTCGCAATTAAGACTTTCTAGACAGGTCGAAATCTCTGATCTCATTAAACCCGCTAAGCGATAGTTTAGATTATTGATGAGTAGTCTGGGATTTGGTTCATCCCGATTTGAATAAGTTTTCCAAAATGGGCTGGTCAGGCTGGAAGCTTTGGTAGAAACTAGTTGAATTATTTATGCGATTTGGTTTGTCCACAGGTCTGGGATCTACAACTACTGCACCTGGGTGCAATACACACCAATCGCAAACCACAATTATACAGGAATCAAGACTTGATATAAAATATCTTAGAATGTGGAAACAATTTGGTTTACACCACATATAGATATAACCAACAAACAAATTATCGGACTGCACACAACGCGCGAACTTTCTTACTTGCTTAAAAACAACATATGATTAGTAATTTAAACTGCGCTATACCTCATACAACAGGTAAATATGTGAACTATTGAAGTATCTTTATACAACATAGTAGCCGTCGAAAATTTACTAAATAATGAGACTGACGAACTGATGAGCTCCTTGTCTAGAAGCTCAGTTTTGCCGCAGAATAGGCACAGAAAGCATTACATCAACTAGAAAGACTTGCAGTTTCAAGGGTGCCTCCGTCAACTTAGGGTTTAGGCGCATGTTGGTGAGAGAAATGATTCAGATGATGCTCAAAATGCATTGCATGCCTTATGATTTTGCTATAAATAACCCTTCTGAATGTTGTCACTTAGTATGTTCAGAAAATCACAGTTCCTAAAGTGTATTTACGCATCGCATGAATCAGGACCCAGCGCAAGCAATGCAGAAGTAATCGATGGCATTTGGCTGTTTTTAAAGAACGAATCTCAATGCAGCCATCTTGAGGTATGCCCGAATGTGTACACGTGCACTCATAAGGTGAATGCTCTACGCGTATTATACCAAAAATGGGAATAGCTTTGCCCCGATTTTGTCCGAATAATGATTCTTAGAAATTTGGCATTCACCACGTCATTTGCCGAGCGAGCTAACTAAGAAGTGTACTAACCACAGTGGCTGAATAAAGCGCCCGTAGTCATAAACTCTCATCCTTTCAACTGTACCGCCAACGTATATAGCAAAAATTGGTATTTCAGTAATTACGATTCTGAGTATGTCAATCGTTTTACACAAGACATTAGTTTTTAGTCCTATCCATTAATGAGACATCTCACAAATCATTGTATTTCTATGAATTCATTGGCAGGCTACAAATAAACTGTTAGAAAAAGTCAACTTGCCCCGAAAATTGTTTGCTGTTTGTGATATATACGGAAAACAAGTTGTGATTTTGAACTTTACGTTTATGCGCCATAATCTGCTGAAGTTCAGTTTTGGTGCATGTTTCTCTCCCTTCTCTGGTTGGCCAATTACACTTTTATTGCTTGAATTAAGGTGGAAGTATTCAAGACCAGCCGAAGTCTGTAGATATGCAGTCGGCGGTTTGCTGTCATTTATAACTTGAGAACAGGCATATTCTCCGCTGAAGGTCAAGGTCTTCTGTGTTGTGGCGTTATTGGCTATCCGTATTGTCAGTGCAACGTGTTCTTGATTTGTATATTGGGGCGCTAGCCATTTCTGGTTGTCCTCGTCTACGTGGGTCATGGCATAAACAGTAGTGTTTAATAAAACATTATTAACGCTTATCAGAATTAAGCCACTCCGTTCGTCGCATAGCCCCCTAAATATGTCCCACATATTTATCAGTATTATGCGGGTGGAACTTCAGGTTCTTAGTTTTCGATCAGTCCATTTTTCTAAATTTATCTCTGAACGTATGGTCTCCGGTGAAGTTACTTCCTACACAGAGAACTGATTGCATACATGTTCTGTAGACGAACAAAAAGTTGGCGCCATTCTTCCAACTGCAGTAAGGAACAACTGCAATAAGGAACAACTGCAAAATAAATGTTTCAACTGGAATGTGACTCAAACTAAAAAGTTCTATATAGAGATTTACCACGTAGCATACTTGAAGATTCTGCTTCCGTGCTTACGGACAGCGGAAACTGGCATTTCAGTATGTCACTAATTTTTTTCACGGAGCTGGCGCGGTATATGACAAATGGGTGGATTACACTGGGCTATTTCTGCCATGACTAGCGTCCGCCACCCGCCTTCAAACAAACCGTCCTATACGATTGCAAATCCTGTTCAATTTGATAACAAAAACTTTGTGTATGATGAAGAACATATGACTTAATTATTTCATCGTCGCCGCAAAATGTCTTGTTATATGGTTAACAACAGCGCCACTTAGGCTCGGAGGGAATGAATACATTAGCTGCGCGGATTTCCTAGTTGCCGAAAATAATTACGTGAATGGCTGCAATCCATTTCTTCCCGGAGGCAGAACGAGACCGAAGAAAGGAAAACCTTAGTCAGATAATGTATGCATATTATTAGTGGACAAGTAATTGAAAAATACAGCACTATTATTTCAGGCGATTTGCATTCGTGACTGAGGGTGATATTACCAATTTACCTTCTACCTCGTTTTCCATGCAAACCCAACGTAAATATTTCTGTTTGGCGGACATTCTGTGGGCTGTGGTGGCGGTCAATACTTGCCAAACTAAAATATCACTAGACAGCACCAGGGTTCGTCAACTTCCAACGGCGCCTCGTCATCCAACCCGAGGTCGATACTTGGTGAACAATGACACTGTGGCAGCCTCTTTGCTTTATCAGGTTATTTGATGTGTTACGGTCCAACCAGATGACGGACAGTGATATCACAATTGTTAGGGCTGTTATAACTATGAGCTTCTGATTTCTATCACCCTGAAGTTACTTTATAAATACAGATTGACTTAGCGTAAATGATACTTACTACGGTGAATCCGCGGGGGGGTGTTTTTGTTACTTAGCCCGGAAGTTTTATTCTGGGTACAAAATCGTATGTTCCTTAAAACTTGATTTGCTAGACAACTGTTTTTAGGTCAGTAGCTGTCGATGAACACAGTGGTTCTCCACATGACACTGATGGAGCTTTTGCGATTTTGAAGGAAAACTTGGATTGTAAGTTGGAAAGAATCCGATGGATCTGTAGACAAGTTGGTTTACTTTTCAAATTATGCGCCTCACATTAAGTAGGTCAAACCTAGATAAACACAAGTTGTTTGACGATTCTTTTTCAGATACGTGCAAGTAAATACGGTTACGGAGGGGAGATATCAAGTTGTCTGGATAGGATTTATTACAAACAGGAAGTAAACCTGATGACAAAGCCATATGGTCATCCCACCAATTCGTATTATACATCCCATTAGTAAGAAAATACTAGTCAGCCTTGGCAACGGGTATTCATATTCTACTGAAAAGTATTAAATTGAATTTTACTCTAAATTTCTTGATTGGAAGAACCTACGGACGAAATGAACAATACCTACAGACCTAGGTGGTCATTACATGCACAGTAATTCCACAAAGGATTTGTAAGACTTACTTTTCCATTCCGCTTATGTATTCTGTCGCATCGACTACACATGCTTAAGCCGAAAGGTCAATATTCACTCTCCTACAAATTGCACAGTGCTTATTTCGAAGCTGTTGCCGACATTGCTATGAAGATCGTTGCATTTTGTCTACTTGACATACCAACACGTTTTTTGTTGAATTGGTGGACGTGTTGTAGTCGATTTGTCCAACGCCTTATTCCACGATGTGATAGCAGCGCATTTGTGGTAAACAACTTGAAAATAAAGATGGTGTCTAAATAAAATTCACAGTCCTTTGCCGTTATTAACACCTGAAGGTAAAACGTGTGGTCCATGTTTTGGTGTAGTGTTCGACGTCTTCATCACCATCTACAACAGCCAACTTACTCAACATAATGGCTGAAGGTTACCCTCGAGAAGTCGGTAGGTGTCCAATATGTGTACTCGGACTGGAAAATATATTTCCATTCCAGTCAATAAGGTTCAAATATCCCTTTGTTTCTGAGTGAGTTGGCGGTGGCTTACAAGTGCAAGTTTGAGTTTTAGGACATTCGTTCTTGTATTCAACGCTGGCCGTCCGAAATATTATCAGTCTTCCTCCTCGTCAGGTCAGTGCGATGTCCTTCGTGGTTAAACCGTATACTGCAGTATATCTGGTTATATTGTCTTTTGGCAAGCTGTCGTATGCTTAACATCAGCATTTTTAACCGTAAAACGTTTTCCCTTAACTAAGTCGACCAATTCGCTTTTTTATGACACGATAGGAGCGCGACAATTACAAAACGTAGTGCTAATCACGTGTTGCTTCTCGTGAGAAATTCAAAGCGGGCTCACGCTGAACCATCAGTAAACGTGACTTCGAATGAGTTTTGGCACATGTCTTATTTCAGAAGCACTGGACTTCTAGGCGGCCGATTAACGTAGTGTTAGCATTTATGTTCGGATGCATTTTATATAACTGGAAGGTTCAACGAACCCTTGTACGACGATTATCACAGCTTTCCTTATGCTTCGTTCCCTCTAGAGGTCATTCTAACATTATCTTACTGTATACTAGTTGGTTCCGCTCTTTGTCTGCACAACCGGATTATTTTCGACTTAAAGTTAGGGCGGAAAGCTCTGGAAGAAGTATTGGCCTAAAAGTTTGCATCTGGATGAGCGTACGTTCCAAACAAAACAGTGAAGAAGGTCGACAGACCATCGGTCTTCAATTATCTAAACTCACGTTGGTTCCCAATACTATTCATAAGAGTTGCATTAGTGTTACAGCTGGTGAAGTTTTTGATAAAGATTGTGAAAATGTTAAAAGTAGCCGAAAATCCGGAGTAAGTATTTTTTATGACGTGCGTGTTTACGTATCCAATATCTGGTACGCAGTGTGCTCTCGTCGTCGAAGTGTGTTGCACAAAACAATCGTTGTGGTTATGCAAATTCAGCTTTCTGTAACCCGAGCACTAAGGGCGGACCTCTGAAATGAAGAATTTATTGGATAATTTGTATTTACAACGAATAATTTGTGCTACAGGTATAAATACGAAGTATTGACCAGAACGCCTCAAAAACGAAAAGATCACGCATTTTTTCCTGTGGAAATCCGCAAATCGATGCCTGACAAAGGAATAATAGCCCACTCAACAATGTCTTCAGAGGGTTTCCCCAAACGCAAGGAGCACAAACACGGATGCATTTGTGTGTGCACATGTACAATGTGTACTACGTGACAAGTTTTGTCAGATAACTGGTTTTGCCAAACGTTTTTCAGACAAAATAAATAAGGCTGTAACCAATTCAAGGAAACCCTCGCTCTGACTGCACTCGAATGCAATTACGGATTTCATGAAGAATATTCATGAAGTCGCTGGGATTTATCGAATTAACACTGATAATTTGGAATTAAGCTGAACTGTGCGTACTCAACAACAACGGGGATAATCAGGCAAATAAAGGTCCAGCGAGTTTGACGTGCGCCACCGTAAGGAAAGCCATGACGCCTGTGGTTAACAGTCAGTCTGACTGCATGCAAGTACTTTCGTGGTTCAAGGTAGTAATGTTCGGTAGAAAAGCAGCTTTCCTGAAGTTTGCCATATCATTTCATGGCTTGGTAAATAGTGTCTTTTCGCAGATGGACTCAGCAACCAGCGAGTAGTTGCTAGAGGGCCAGCCGGCTAACAGTGTTCCACTAACAGCCTCCGAACCAGTAAGCTCGTTACGGGCGACTAATACATCGCATATTATCCAAGTAAATTTGTAATCCGTCGTGGCTGATAAAATTTTACAGACCCACAGCATCAAACTAGAGCTGCTGAACCCACGATGTGTGACCAAACATTTCACGGTAGGTATGGAAACATGGAGGAACCAAAACACAAGGCCCGTAAACCCAGTAGCCATGACAATTGTGAGAGCAGAGTATACTGAATGCACGACGTCTCCATGTAGTACTGTCAATAACTCCTTAAATGAAATAACCCATCTTTTTCCTTTTTCCAAAGCTTGCAGCAACAACCGTGATTGACAGTGGCGATCCTTACACGCAAGTAAAGATTAGATGGGTACGTGGGCATATAACCCGTCTGATACAGCTGTTGTAAGGAAAAAAACGAACATAGGGTTGAATCTGGTTCGAATGCGGTTGGCATAAGTAACATCTGCAGATTTTCGATAATGCTCGCGTGCAGTGCAGTATGTAGTAAAGCATCTTTGTGTACTAGTTCTGAAAACTAGCCAGACAATCATTATTATAGTTAACTGCATTGAAGAATTTGAAAATGTGATTGAGGAAATGTTTACACTTAGTACGGGTGTTTATACCTAGTCAGTCATAGAATAATGCGCACTACTGAGATACAAATGTGTACTGAGGCACTATTATGAGTGAGTTCATTCCCTGGTTGTTTGCAAATGATGAGTTTAAAAGTTATGAATTTTGTAAGTGGCCAAAATCGTCTAACAGTCAGCACGCGAAAACCTCTAGAGTGATGAGAGATAGAAAAGAAAAATTAGCATGCTCAACGCTTTTTGTAAGAGCGTATTGTTTCACAACACTGAACGTGTTCACACACAAAATCAAATGCAGACTTCCAATCTCAAATAAATGAAGAACAGGAGGTTCCCAAGTTTAACGTGCATAATCAGTTTGGTTGTTGGTCGAGGTTCAACATTCTCGGTGAAATCACAGTGCCGTGGTTGGGGACTCTGTAGAATTCACTTCTGCATAACGCATCAACCTAAAATAAACAACTTGACCACAGACTTGGAATATCCTCGATATATCAAAGCACTTTTAACTAATGCGGTATGTTTTTTTCACCTAATAGATGAATGACAATAACATTATGATTTATTTTTACTAAAACACTGGGTGAACTGTTCATGATAAGTTTTTATTAGCTAGTATATTTTGGCTGTCTCAAGACATACGACTAGTTAACCGGAAATGTAAAATGTTTCCTTTCACCTTGTAGAGTAACAGTCACCGAATAAATACGACTAGAACACGCAGCACTGAAAGCCATTGATTAAAACGTCAGTGATTGGGAAAATATCGTCGGTAGACGATATGAAACCCTTTCGGATCTCTGAGGGATGTAACCAATAGAGGGATGCGACAAGGACCTATTTTTCAGTTACATCAAACCGACGAACGTCCCGATGGAGGATATCAACACGATGAGCAGGGAATACCAATAAAACAACTGCAGAAGTACGAAGGTAAATATACGATAATCCAGTGCTGAGAAATGGTTCATACACTGTACTTTTATGGAAAAAATAGATGTATGGTAGTTGAAAGGATCAAACTACCCAGCAAAGGGGTGGCCCAGCAAACCATATAAAAATGGCGGATAATTCGCCAAATGGATGTAATGCATATACGAGCCCATTAAACCTGATGAATTTACCAGACAATTCATGATATTGGTGATCAGTGTACAATCCGTCTTGTTGACAAAATCTTGACAACAATCGGCTAGCTAGTGCAGACTTGCCATACATGAGAAGGACGGTAAATGCTCACAAATTGCAGTAGCTTCATATTGAAAACATTCGCATTGGAACACAGATGGAGTGAATGTTTTGTTTAATTGCTGTTACGGTTTTTGCTATGGCTCGTCTCTCTGGATCGATCACTCAAAACCTTTGGTTAACGCCCCCGAAAACAAAATTCTGTTACACTCGATCCGATGCAAGTCATTAGGATTTACTTTTTTCGGCGACAAGCAACAAAAGTGTAGATGAATGTGAAGGCGGAAAGCGGTCAGATAAATCATCACTTTGACACAGAAAGTCAGACTGTAGCGTATGCTTTCAGTCAAAACCGTTCACAATGTAGCAGTCATAGCGCAGTCTGCTGAAATCATGTATGCTTATTCGCCATTATTGAACATCATAAAAGGATAGGGTGATTTAGCATTGACTGACCGGCTCATAGCTGACGGAGAAAAGAGGGAAACGTTTAGTTTTAGATCTTAGAGCTACTTCATCTCTCAAGCGGGTAGGAGAAAACATCGTCATCGTATAGCACTTGAAATAAAGAATGATTGGACTATCTGATCGTAAAAGTTGGATAGCAAACTGAGTCAGTCCCCTTTAACTAAGGGAATAGTGCGACCGCGGGATTTGAAGCCGAATGCAGATGTTCTAACGTCTGTCGAAGCATCAACGGTCTACTTGATTACTGTTGATTTATCATGTATCATGATACCTCGTACAGATTAATTAGTTACATGCGACGGCTGATCAGATAAACAGTCACATTCAGTATTGGCTAAAATGTAACCAACTGCGGTCAGTCCGGCTTGGTAAACTCCCTATGGAATGCCACATCAAGCCACTCAATTAGTTTCACAGATTATCCGCCAACCAGGTAGGTCACCTCCCTTCGTAAAATCATATTGCCACCGAAAGATATGCAGCAAAGTGACAACACATCTCAAGCGAGTGAACCTGTCATCTACATTGGTCTACGGACTTAATCGAGTGTGAGTTAAAAACTTGGCCAGCTTGTAAGTAAACTGTTGAATGAAAGTTGTTATTCGTCATTCATGCTGGTATTTATTCAAAATAAGTACGCAGTTTGATGTTTATAGTTTTGTTTGTATAGTAACGTCTGCTTCAATAAACTCTCCAGTGAATGTTTAATGTTGATCCGAAAATTATTCACTAACTCCTATTGATCACTGACTTTGCGTTTGAACAAAAGTTCCTCCGATACAATAATAAAAACTTACGGAGTACATTTGCTTGTTGCTTCTGACGGTGATAGACTAAGACTAGATTTAGTTGAATGCGGTAGTTTACAAATTGAGTGCAAAACCATCACACCTTCCTGGATTGTTATTCCTCTCCATAACTACTTCCCTGATTAGAGAGGTTATTTCAAACATCCGAAATACTTGTTGCTATTCACCATTGTTACGTTCCAGTCATAATGCATTGTTTCTTTTTTAATTATGTGCATTTGCCTCTGGTAAAACTTCTCCGGTTAACTTCCAGTAAACTATTACACGATGATTGAGTCATCCCTGAAAAAGGGCTTGAAAGCATTGATCAAACACAGTATTCCTCAGTTTGTTCTGTAATAGTTGTACTAATGTTTACACTTAAAGTTCATCTGTGAGCTACCTGTCGTATAGTGATACGCCGCCATTGTGTTGTGCTGGTCCTTATTTACATTCAATTCATTTGGATAGTAACCTAGTGAACGTCGCATCTATCATAATAGTATGGCTGGTGTGTGTACAATATAATCTGCTGAAATTGGCAACTTAATCTACATCGTTCAATAGCTAAGATCAGTGGAGCCTTTTCCCTCAGGCACACATGCAGTTACAAAGTAATTATCAGGCAGTGTTGATGACTGTTTGATACATTACAGTGTGATGCCCGCCTTGAGCACCAACATTCGTATTCGCTGAAGTAATCACTGTATTGAGTATCACAACCATTTGTTTTACCCCGTGGAAATAATTCCAAGTGAACTGTTACCCAGGGAATGTGACGAAACGCTGAAAATGTGTTGACTCGATGTGTAATAACGTACTTGACCACGAAGATTCTCATGAACCCGATATTCTCAATTGCGTTGCACTAACTTCCACTGGTGAAGAATTAAAAAATCGAATGTCATGGAACATTGCAAAATAACAGCCCAGGATTAGCATCAAACAATATTTTATTCAGAACATGGCTGATGTGACTGTGTACAAGTATGTTATTATCACCGCGTAGTGACGTTGCTTTTGACTCTGGTGATCTTTCACAATATTACTCGGTGATTCGATAGATCCATATTCGCAACGTGAGTTCCGCTGCAGTTGAGGTACGTTTCGATTTGAATCCTCGATCGAATTGTACCTTGACTGAAAGCCGGGAAGCAGAACATGAAAAATGAGAATGTATACCACATTTACCACACAATCTGGGATCAAAACCAATGTTTAATGTTAACCACGTATGTCAATTACCCAATAACGAAAGTGGTTGAGCGTTCAAATATGATAGTTTTGTCGTGTCTAATATGAGGTTAACAATGCAGTAGTAAACACAGTTGCCTCACATAAACGTGACCGGAATTCTAATATCGGCCTCAACAAGGTTATGCAATGCTGACGAGTTCCAACAAAACAGAAACTCCAGTCTAGTGTTTTTTTCAGAACAGGCTGGCTTGAAAGACAATCTGAATGCAGAAGCTGTGGTTAAATGCGAGTGCCGTTCAACTTGAAACCACAGGTATGACTAATTTGACCATCAACCAATCGGAAAGCTGTAACATATTGATCCAATCTGGTCAGACTATCAGCTGTTAGTAAGACGTGTAAGTACAAATGGGTGATTAGATAAAAGTGCATCAGTCATTTGCACAACTATAAGAACACGACCCTATCGCTTTCCTTTTGAAAAATGTAAGTTAATCAGACGCCATACGAATATTTTCTTTGGCTAAAACTTCAACGACAGATCTGGTGATGTACACGATTAGATCTACGAATATCAAAAGGGTCTTTTTTGACAGAGATTGTCTTGCTTGTGAGCGTTAATGGAGTATATCAAGCAGTATGACAGTCGATAGTTGACTGTTGTACCGTTGATTATCTTGGCACTCACCAGCCCATTGTCGCAAGTGGTTCACATGAATTGTCCAGATGAAGTTTCCGCCTCGTACTTGATTGGCAATGGGACTCTTGTGGCTGGCAATTATGCCTGAGAGACAAACCTTCTCGGTGTGTCGAATGTTTCTGAAACAGATTACATCTCCGGATCAAAAATATCTGAGGAGTGCACCATATTGTCTGCTGAACTGCAATTCTGTCGGCTTATTTATTTCCGTTGGAAGGAGATTTGGCCATACAGTATCAAGCACATTTTCATCCTTCCAGAAATTCTCAACGGATGTCTGCTGATCTCGTGCCGGTAGGTCAGGTGTCGGACATTAAACCGTCAAAACATAATCAACGGTTTTCTCAGCTGTACCATCTATTTTCAAGTTCTACAAGACATTTAGTCCTTTGACTGTTAGTGATAAACGGGCTTGAGGAATGCTACTGTTGATACAAAGTTCTCGAAATTCCACCCCACTAAACTGCGGTTAAGTTTTGTCACTGTTATCTTCGGAATATCAAATTGAGGAAATACTGGTTGGAAGTGATTGTTGATGTTGTGACTACTTACATAAAAAATATTCTGATGACTTTGAGTGTGCACCGATCGCTAAAACTTCTACAGTCCTTCTGATGGACCTATAAAATTTAGATGAATCCGGGATCATGGTCTGTTTGGTGTCTTCATATGTTTCACAGAAGGCCTATCTATGTATGTAAATTTTTTGTCCGTCGTCTCAAGTAATGTAAAGCATTACAAAAGCATAGTTTACTAGGTTTTAATGGATTCCAGATCGATTAATCTGAAACGACGTCACTGATGGAGTGAAACAATTAGCTAAGTTTTATTGTACAGTATTCCTTTCATAAGGATCCATTAGTAACGGTCTCATTTGGATAAATAATGCAGTCAAGATATTCTGGCTTCTGGAAAAAATGGCTTGAACATCTTGCAACGTTTCCAATTAGAAACGGCTTTAATGTACAGCAGCACACGTATTGTGTGTTTACTTGTACAAATTCTCGGGAAGTATATGATCGGTTGCATGGTTGTCACTCATCATTTATGCTTCCCGAGTAATTTCGACTAAACATCTTACTATACGAACTTCAGATACTGAAATTTGTAAGCATTAACTAACTTGCTTGTTAGTTGTGCCAGTGAATGATGAAAACCACAAAACCGGTAGTGTGCTTCTTGCGAATTTTGACCACTAAGCACTTTATATCATATAATACCTCCTATAATTACAAAACCATTTATGAGCCTGATGTATTCTGAGATTTTATACAATCCCAATTCCTACTCTTACCCATTGCACTGACCTGTGGGTTCAAGTGAGTATGAGATAAACGACACCATTTGTTTGCACCTAAGGAACAGAGTAGTTATTGAACGTATATCACAGTACGGTGGCTTATAAGAAATGTTGTAACAGGTTTAGAAGGAAAACTTTAAGATATATACTGACACGCTGAGAGATACTCAAATACTTCAACACGAGCGATGGGAAGTAGAGCGGGTGAATTGCATAAACAGTAATGCAGATCATAAAGATAAACAAATCGCTAACAGAACTTCGTGAATTCAGGCGCGGTTGTAAGTTGAATTGAAACTGGAAGATCTTTGACAGGATGGGCCTATTTAGACTGGAGAAAAACGAGATAATTGCAAGCAGGATTGACTTCAGTTAATAATGATGTTTGTTAAAATACATCATGTATAAAGAAGAATCATGAAAGCGTGTTAATTATGAACCGGATTACAAACATGGCCAAGATAACCCTTTAAATATTTTAGAAAAATTCAGTAAACAAGTCTATACGTAACAAGGTAAAGTGCAGTGCATCTATGTATAATCGATCAGCACCATCCGCACAACTGTAAACTTTTGCCTCCCTCTATTTGAAGTGTGTTTACATGAAACATTACGGATGTTTGCTCAAACCTGTGCTGTACATAAGAGGCTTCAAACAGATGCTCTTAAAAATCAACACTACGATGGAATCAAAACATTCGGAGCTCTGCCGTAATACAAATAGCTGAGTAAAAGTGTACCTCCGAACTATTTTGGTTAGTTACTGATGATTTGTACAGGATTTTGATTTTCATATAGATTGAACATCACCCACAATTGAACGCGTGTCTGTCGCACTCCCATAGGATTTCCACTCAACCGCTTTCGATTTCATGTTTATCACTACGCCACTGACGTCACACTGGGCACGGTCGAATTATCACACGTGACAGCTGAACCACTTCCGTTTGTGAGTACTGATCAGGTTGCACATCGCCTCGAAAGAATACACAGTAACCATCCCGTTAACTCTATTGATGACCCCTCGATTAAAACTTCTCCGCAAGTTGAAATCACAGAAATGAATAACTTGTTGAACGGTATTTTGATTACCGGATTGTAGTAGGGGTTTCTGATTTTCATAAAGATTGAACATCACTCAATTGATTGCAGCTGTCGTAATCCAATAAACTTTCCAGTCGGCTCATTTCGAAAGTACATGATGAAACAGCTGAGACGACTGTTTAATAAAACATTGACCCGAGTTCAGTGATGACCCCATATGCGTATACCCTACAGCGTATCTGCAACTGAGGTTGAACTCAAGTCTAGCTCTAGGTTTCGAAAAGGTGACTAGTCAAAACTCACACTCATAAAATGCCGTGCTCAGTTGTGAAAGTTTTCCAAAATATATCAACCATATCCTAACACAATTGATTTGTCCTAGATAGTTAGCAGCAAGTGTGGAATTTCGAGTTTTTTCAATACGTTGCCGAACAATAACTTCACATTTGTTTGTGCACTAAACTAGGTATTCCACTAACGATCATATTTGAGTAGGACAAATACTGATGAGCTGATTAAGATCAAAGAACCTAGTTTGTTAAGAATTTTAAACTGCACAAATGAAACTCAGAACAAACTGCTCCATCATGTTCAACAGAAGAAGACGATAACTTAGATCTTGCCGATCCGTGAGGAGGCTAATTTCAGCTTCAACTAGTGTTAACTAGTTCATTTCAAAACCAGGAACACATCATTTCCACAAAATGTTTATATTTTAAGGGATGACAAAATGACAGTATTTGGTTTGTGGGTTATCGCTCACGTATATTCTATTCACAGATTCGTTTTAGTAGGCAGCTAGTCATCCAACGAGCCTACTTGAGGACAATATCGGACGGTAAATGTTTATACAAAGATGGGAGTTAGCAATTTGTATGTAAACCAAGTGCATTAAACTAAAAGTGAATTATTTTCAAAATGTATCCGCAATCGAATTAGAAAAAACCGCCTGAATAAAACCATTTCTAGTTGTGAATTAATGGCTGCTCATCAAACCAGTTCACTAAATAATTCAAGGTGAACGTCACTTCTGACGGATGGCAGCTTTTGCTGTTAGATTGATCTCCCACCCAGTCACCTTGAACATGTATATTATACTGGAATTTCGTTCTTGTTGGAGCTCATCCATAATGCAAATCATTAATACGAGAAAGGTCTAAATTCAGGCCTCGTTTTTATGCGGCAACTATGTCGACCACTGTGTCAATAACTTCATCGCTGGTGCGACTGAACTGTCAAACGCAGGCGTTCGATAGCGCAATGATTGTCGTGGTTGACTCACGAAATTGTCTTCGGAGTTCAAATCCCGGCAGTAACCAAAGCAGGCATTACCAGCTAAGTAAAACATGAGCGAGACTCGAATCGACCACATTTCATTTTCAAAATGATGGCTAGAAAATCCATGAGAATATGGGAACTGCTATAAATTGCTAGTGGCCCTTAAGTTAAAGTGATCAAAATCCCGCATTATTTGCCAGCAACAGGTCGTAATTTTTTTCAAAACTAATGATAACTGTTTGCCCAATTTTTGTGAGCAGCTAAGCATTTTGCAGCTCACCCGATTGTCCGTAACTCAAACGAACCCAACTCTGCAAACTCATCCTTTTCTAAAACTAACATTATTGATGTAGCACATTATGTATGTGTAAACGGAACAAAGAATTCTTTCAACTTGCTAAAATTTGGTATCGGTCACCAATCGGAAATCACCTTATCAGTAAACCACCAGCCATTTAATATGTGATTAAAAAGACATATAACCGCAGTACACAAAATTAATGAGAGAAAACCTACTGGATAATTACTGCTTGAATAACGAATAAAAATATGATTTAATTTCACGTTAATGGAATTTAGTCATAGCTTTGGTTCGCTTTGAAACTAAAGTTGTCCGGAAGTTCGAGATATATGTGAACGAAATTGGTCTGAAACATAAACTATAGTTTTGTTACGTGAAAAATGTCCGATATTTCGTAATTTTGGTGCTACTGCACTTATCACTCTGGTCTTTAACTTGATGTAACACAAACTGACGTCCATCTTGATTAAATTATCAAAGTTGGACTGGCGTAACCATGACGATCGAAGTATTTATATATTTTCCCCTCTCGTAGATGAATACTCTCGTCTGTTGATGTGGCGAACATGACAAGTAGGCGACTGCAGACGAATAGTTTAGAATTATGTTTTGAAATTATAAACATTAGGTGTTAAGGAAAACCTTGAATAAATTAAACCATTGATTTACACATGAATTGATCTCGCAAATACTCATTCGTAAATATAGGATTTGTGAGAAACCTGACATTGTATTTACCGGAGAATTAAGCGTCACACTTTAAACTAATGATGTTTATCAGCATCCTTTTTGAACATTTCACAAAAAATCAGTAGATTGTGAAGTCAGTGGGTGTGAAAAGAAGTTTCGATCAGGAGTTTTCTAGCTTTTGTATTCTCAACCAATTTCGCATATCATGGGATACTTTGTGTGCTACGATATTTGAAGAAGAAGAAGAAGGATTTCAGTAGAACATTCAGCTTGCTGTAAATTCTATAGTGGTAGTTTGTAAGGCTTATGGAAACTTTATTCTTTCGTTTTCATATATTTCAAAGTGTGTATCGATGGGTGCAGATCTCGGTACCCTCCCAATGTGTTTACTCTGTAAACGTCTCTTTCTCAATTAATACTGAGTGAACATTTCTGAACTGTCAACTAGACTGAAATAGCTGCCTAATCATCATGTCATAACTAGACACATTGTTCCACAAGATGTATTGAGTTGAGTTAACCAACGCCTTTAAATGATACCTGTATTTGCGTCTTTGTGGCTAATTTCAACACAATTGGTATTTGGCAAGGTAGTGATGATTAGATTCATGTTCCCTAAGTAAACCTAATGTTCGGATGAATGAGTGTCGAAAGGTCATATATTATGTTGCACGGAACAGCCACAGAGTTGAAGGATAATCATTAAATATTGCTATTCAAATTATGATCCATTTTCCAGAAAATCTTGAAGTCTAAAAATCAGTTCGCTTAACAAATACCAGGAAGTCATAATTTCCGAGGGAAGATGCAGAATGAGGTTCATTTGAGCTGTATATTCCGCAATCTGGAAGTAACTTCGTCACAATTCGACCACTCTGTAGGAAACTACATTTTACACTTCAAATATTTATTGCTCTCATGTTCTGGTTTTCAAGTTGGGAAGAAAATAAAACAGGATCTTGGCTAAATTTGTGAAATGTCAACATCATATTCAACAATTTTGTAATTGGACCAACAATTTCAACTACCTCAGTGATCAGAACAATAAAGAGAAAACGGAACAAAATTTCAGCACGATCAATTTTGCTTACTTGTCACGATTTGATAAGCTATCAGAAAAACGCTTAAGTATATGTATTTGTACGATGACTATGTCAAATTTGTACTGGCTTAAAATTGTGTAACTCAATGGAAAAATTGGTGAAGCAACTTGATCAGGTTTTTCGGTTGTGGCGTTGAGCACTGTGTACTTGTTATTGAAGTCTGACTTCCTGTTAACCATTCAGATCAGTTTAAGTCTATACTTTGCGCTATGCCGTCAGCCGAACGTTTATGGGTAAGGGATTTTTCGTGTAAAGTAGAACAAGCTATTATTTAGACCAAATGTAATTACTGTCATTTAGTATGTGTTTAAGTTAAACCTTGATAAAATATTGTTTCAATAAAATGAGATCTTTAAACCAATCACAATTTTTGCCAATGTTTGTGCCATCAGGCTGCTAAACTAATAGTTCCGTGGGAAATGTGAATGATGAGATAATGATTTATGTGATTTCAACTTGCAGAAACGTCCTAATCAACGGGTTGTCGATTGGAGTTTACAGGTTAGTTACTATCACTTCTCACAAGACGATTGAGCAAGCTGATAATTACTCAAAAGCGAAAATGTTTAGCATTCATATATGATTATTCGTTCCTGCCTAGTGTAAAGTGGATGACGCGGTGGTCAACACGGTTGCCTCATGAAGTGTGGCCGGAGTTCTGGTCTCAGCCGTGGCAATGACAGGCACTACTGACAAACTCTGATAAGAACGAAACTCGGATCTAATACCTCTTTTCAAAGAGGCCGAATGGAAAACCTATGGGCATGTGACAGCCATGATCAATTCTGGGTGATGTTCAATCTATATTAAAACTAAAATCCCGTACTTCTCATTAGTAAAATGTTAATGTCAGTGTATAAGGGGGCTTATATTTCCGGTACGCACAGATACCTTGTAGTCTACTATAAACAAATATAATGTTATATTCAAATTCACGATTGTCACCATAAAAATGAACACACAAAATAATTGATTGCCCGGGAAAAACTTACTTGTGACATACGTACAATTTTATCAAAATAAACACAATCCCAAAAGGAAAAAATGGTAAAATTTGTTTAAGTTTGTTTGCTAGTTGACTCAGGTGCGGCAGGTCACGCTCCGCGAAGCAGCATATTTGTAAATTAGAGAATAAAAAAGATATGAATCCACTCCAGGAACGGTGGGCTTTCTTTTCAAGGGTTGACCGACCATCTGCCTTAAAAACCAAAGCTCATTTTGAGTCAACCCATAAAGTTCACCCAACATGAACTGCGGATCATCGATGATCAAATACGATAGCCCGGCTCCGACAACCTATCAGTTAACCAAAAATTCCAACAGCCAGCAGGTACTCATAATCTGTTCAGTCTTTTCCCAGCGAAAACGCCTTAAACCATTACAGCGTCATTCATCATGTTATAGAAAACGTTAGTGACGACCATCAAAAAATGGATGTTAGCCGTGGTTACTGTGTAGGATGTCGTAACATGTAATGTTTAGGAGTTGTGCGTGGAGATGACATGCAGTCAGTCATTTTATGTCTCATTTATGGGTCAAAATTTCGTCAGCGTTCTCAAATGAGTAGTAATGTTGAACGTATAGCTTGCTCTTCAGGCCGGCCGAAATCTGGCAAGGCAAACAATGAATTCATTACGACTACCACACGACATTTGAGGCAGTGTAAATTTTTTTTACACTCACATCATTCACAAGTGGTCACGGCTTTTGAATTCACAATTGTTTTATACCTGAATCATTTGGAAACAAAACACCTAATTTGAAGTTTACTTTCATCAAATTTCGTCATATCCACGAACGGGATGGTGACTCCTCCGTTTCCAAGTGTGTAGGTACATACTATTCATTATCTGATTGCTTGTATCTAAGCCTCATTGTTAATGATCCCCGCGTTTGACAACATTAGTTCTCTGAAACTGAGAATCTAGACAAGTCAGTCGGACAAGCTTCCGTACGTATGGACAATTGCCATGTTTCCTATGCGCTGCACTACACTAAGTCCCGGTTAAGCGATTTGAGCAGAAGTAGTGAACATATGGTAGAATCCTCAAAAACCGTAAACACTGTTGCATCTTAAATCAATTGTTTTTTCTGTTGAAAGAAATTACGACAATTCGATAAATCAGTTATCACTTTTCTAAATATATGTTGGTCTTGTAAGATGATGTATCTTAATCTAAACAGCAGGTGTCAGCAAAAAAGAAATGTATAAACTCAAATTCATTCGTCCTATTAACAAGTATTCGAAAAGTGATTATTTTACGGTTGCCATTGTGAAATAAACTCAATTGTGTGTGATATAACACGAGTTTGGATGTTGAGTGTACAAAAGGAATTTGATAACTAAACAGTAATTATAGGTTTTCTGTTGATAGGCATTCATTATCAGTACTGAAGTATCTGCAATTTTCAGTTGTGTGAATTGTTTTGTAAGCAAACTCATTTCAGGAGATAAAACCAATCATGAGCACCAATTACTGACTGTCTTTCAAGATGTTCTTATGGGACAGAGTATCCCTCTGTCAATTTGTTCTGGCAGAAGTAGGTACTTGTGAATGACTGATAAAACAATTGTAGTGCCTGAGGTAGACAGCACAATTGCTAACATAATGCACTGTATGTTTTCGAAATATTGTGCCGTACTACTTCAATTACAAAACTACACCGTTTTTGACGAGCAAGCTACTCGGTAGTATTAGCAGATGTTACGTCCAAATAATTATTACACTCCATACTACGTCGAAAAACCGAATAAACATTCTTATTTGTATATGCTCATCAACAGCCCACTAAAACAGCCTGTGTCAGAGTAAATGGTCACGGTCTTGTTTACCTGAACACAATGTCAAGCACGTCTTCTACCTAGTTGACAGTCTGTTTCCATGATTTCACAAGGTGATGAATTTTAAGCCGTCCAAGTAGTACACGATGATTGGACACAATGCTTACGTTTCAAATGAGTTATTTTTTGTTTTGTAATTCCAACCGTGATGTCCAGGAAAATTTCTGTCGACATCCAGTCACTTCTGGTTTGCAGCCAATCCAAAGCACAGACGGGAAACACAACTAGAAAGCGGTTAACAATCATACAGTTCAAAACTGTTCCGTTCAGAGACTTCCCAAACCAACACAATAGCCAAAGCTGAAATGACAGTAGTTATATTTCGGTAGACGGATTCTGAGATAGTTCTGTCCCATTCAACAATAATAGGTTGTTTTTCATTAACCTACTTACAATTCTGATCAAGCATGTGAACGAGCAAATCACAGCGGAGGAAATTCACCCGTATTCACGGTATCACGTAAGTCAACGACTATGATGGTTTCGTCCACGCCAAATAAGATGAGTCCTGGTTTGGGTAATTACGGTTTTCTCATTGCAGACTAAAGTGTGACCTAATGTGACGAGCCGTGTGTATCAAGAATTAGCTTTTGTAGTAAACTCGGTTTGTTAACTTGGGAAATGCTATGCCAACCTGAAAAAACATCCACCTAAACATGGTAAGCTTAAGTATGATTAACCAACCTTGTCTGGCTTTTGAAGTCGTGTGTAGAAGACCAATACACTTCTCTTTTCAGATAACGATTCAGCTTTATCAATCTATTAATTGATGAACCATGGATGAACCATATCCTATTGAAATATTCAGTTTTCTGCAGGGAACCAGCACCAGTTCCCCTATTCAGTTTCAGTAGTAAACTATTCTCGTTAGCTGTCTTTTTCCACGTTAGTAAACTGTAGTTTGGTCGTACGGTAATCAACTTTACGCAACGTGGTCTCTTAAAAGTGTTTTGCACTGGACTGTCAGACTGAAACGAGTACATGTGGGGCACTTCTGAAATGCAACAAGTTTAAGTGTGTTAACCCTAAACATCATAAAACAAACATCTGTTTATCCATTTGCTGAACATTCAGGAACGAACATTTTGTGGGAGTACGAAGTGAGCAATTGCATGGTCCACTGAAATGGCCCTGTCGACAGCTGGGCGCAGATTTTGTCTTATAGGCTTCTTTTCAAAAACGCTGTTATACAAACCAAATGCACATTTGTGTATAATGCATTGAACTGAAAACGTCAGTCCAGTGGTCAGTAAAAAGTCGGGTTCAGGATGTGAGATTCTGATGTCTGTGCTTGCTATAGCGGGACTTTTCAACCTTCCCAGCTCAAGTTTAACAACCAGCATACAATGTTGTCTGGTATCACTGAAATTTAGTCACTCGCGCATGTGTTGTGAGTTACTGTTTAGACAAAGTAAGTTTCCCTCCTTGTGCATTAGAGATCTTCACTCCTGCTATTTTCTCCATTTTCATGAAGCCAATTCGAACTACGTCATTTGAGATACTACTGTAACTGCGTGTGTTTGCTTCCCGTCATAATTGTTCAGCAGAAAGATCACTTCGTTCCTGTCTTCACTAATATATTGTTCAACGTGAAGGGTTTTTGCGTACTGTTATCCCAACTAACATTACTCAAGAATCTTAAACTGTTATATCTTTATTGTTCAACAACATGACACAAATGGCTTCAACAGAATTATAGAGACAGTTTTCTTTGGGCGCTCAGACAGAATGCAGTTTAGCCTGCTGAGAAGTCATGTTTGCCAACAATTTCATTTGGCTGACTACACGGCTTATTTTGTGTTGAGCACACGGTACAATCAGTTACACCCACTCAGTAAACCAAAGTGTGGGCCTAAAATAGATTTACATGTTTACAACCCTCAATACGCCACGAGACGGTAAATACATATGACTAAAAAAGGGAACGACTGAAAATTTGTGTGTGATCTCTGCAGATCGCGTTGCTACATTGTCACATACACGCTCGTAGACCTCACTGGAGCTTACGAACAACTTCATACGTTTGCTGTGAACCAATATTGTAGAATAACTGCTAAATGAGAACGACAGTCAGCAGAAGCAGACCAGAGTAAAGTATAAATAACCACAAATAAAAATATCCCGTCTTGCTAAGTTGTGAATGTTTATTTGTTTTCCGTTTGGAGGTTACCAGTCTTTGACATGTTAGTGAACTATCCACAAACGAAATATATCCTCCAGCGGCGAACATATTGGCCATCATACCAAAATCAATTTGTCCGAGATGGACTAATGTAAATATTTTCACTTGATAAAAGTCGTTAATCTTCTCTTTGTTAACATCAGGTATGTGTTGGTTACCGGTCGGAATCGTACAATAAAATTCATCATTATTATAACTCCTGATGAGTGAAAATCGTAGATAACATTATGATTTATGATTGCACCTGTCAGTCAATTCAAAATGCTTTGAGTTTTAGTGCCGGCGTGATGTGTTAGTAGTAAATGTGAGTTTCACCTGCTGTGATCACCTGCCTGAAGTTAGGGTTTCTTTGTGAACAGTTTTGTGAGATTTCCTTCATTGGTGTTATTAATGTAGAGCGTATTCCTAGCTGATTGACCCTGAAATCCAAAATAATTATTTTGATATAGATACATCAATCACACATACTGGTTCCCATACTCATAGTTTTGATAGACGTCTCAGTCAACACCCGTTACGGCTCTGTAATAGCGCATATCATTGACATGGTAAAGATTTGATTTCTGTTGACGCTTTCTGTGAGGTGACTGTGTTGACCACCGCACTACAGACCTCACGTGAGGAACATCTCAAGTACCGTATACAAACGTTTGACCCCATTCTCTTATCAGTTAGGCCCAAATTTCCCGAACACCTTGAGAACGAAACTCAAAATCGGTACTACTTTTGGAAGAGGTTAGTGAGACGATCAATGTGAATGCGACAGCCGCGAACATTAGCAAATGGGGTTCTGCGTATATTAGCCAGTATCCTTGTAATTCGCTAGAAGTGAAGTTCTCATTGATGGTTTATCTGCTAACATGTTTGCTGGTCACTTTCAATCATTCAAATAAGCTCATTGTTGGTTGGTAAAAATAAACTAGCCTTTCAGTGATTCGTGAATATAAGTTACCATTTGGCATAATTGTGAACCAACCGATTGGTAAATCGTTACAAGTGGGTGGTCATATCCATAAACCTTAATTGTTGATGACCGCGTAGTTAGCTTCTGTCAGGAGACAACTGCAGCATATCGTTATTTTTCAGGTTGGGGCATTAACACCAATGAGCAAAACAAGGTGACCATCAAAATCCATTGCATGGACTTAGTTTCAACATTGCTAACACATCGTTTCCTTTGTCATGTGTCATAAATCGAAACATTATACGACCACTGAGGCAGCTTCATATAACGTGTTTGATAAGCATGCATGCCATTAATTTCTAAGCTGTCAAGGTGTAATCTACGCACAGACAACTCACTTACTCTTTATAAAAATACCAGGTCCATACCGTGGTACACTTGGAAAGGCGTAAACGTTAAAGGATGCCGCCAGTAACATGTTAATAACGGTAACCACCAGTTTTTTCATTAGTATAATCGATCTCATTTTCACAACCAGCAGCATCATTACCGAACATTATGCGACGATGTGAGGACCGTATAACTGGCTAAAACTGGGTATTCAACGAAAAGCGTGGCATAGTTACTTGTTTTGCATTCCCCGAATAAGTTCCAATATCACTTCACCATCTTATGAACTGTGTGGATAATAATGCCGTATGATTGGATGGTTGCAATGTACCATACGAGTGCATATGTTCAAAATAAGTATTACATAAAGATGGTAACTGGCACCAAACACCAAGTTCAGGTGAATAGGTGGCTACAACTGGTCATAGTTTCAAAAATTACTACATATCTGGTGTCCTGCACAGTGGATTTATTCTAAGCAGTGCATATGAAGGCACCTATAGCAGAATTATATAAAGTAGCTACCTGTAGTACTTCTAAAGTGCGCATTAAACGTATCCATGAGAGATAACCCGAACCGACAGCCTTTGCATATCCGTTCGTATTTGCATTCAAGCGTTGAGGTCGCAAAGTGGATAGATTTCTACACTTTTCTACTTATGTTTCATTCAGCACTACTTACCAGCACTACAACTTCGCTGTTCAGCAATGACGCTGTTAAATCCCAGTGGGAACCGCTTGAGCTTTGGCTACCAGTTACGTTGATCATTTGATAGAGTCCACACGATACATGGAGTTAGGATGGGGCAAATTTGTTCAAATCTGTAGTGTCTACGATTCCAACACTTCCTCGTAGCTCAATTAGTACGGCAGTTTCCGCGTTCCGTATACTGCTTTGTGGCTAGTTTGAAACTAGCAGAAGACTAGGGTTTTCGCAAGTAAGTCTCATGCATACTGAGAGTTCGTTTGATTCAGTTCAACTGTTATGGGATTGTTGGCCAGAACGATGTGTTAAATGAGCCCACCTCTGACCTTTCCGTTCTCTGGACGTTTCCCAAATAGACGAATCGTAACGACATATCAGGAAATGGTTAGGTTGATCACTTCATCAACATATTTCTGCCCTACGAGTAGTATTTGTAGAGAAGGTACTTAACCAGATAAATGGTGCTTGGTTGATATACCCGCACTAGTGTGGTTTTGATACTGTTTGCGAAATATAATCTCACAAACATATGTTTGATCTGTGCAGATTAAACTTATATGTGGTGATCCTACTAAGGCGTTACATTTCCTCAGTTGGAATCAATCATTTCTGATCATTGGTTTATAGAACTTTGCTCACTTGAACTGACACGTTGTGCACTGACAGTTTGGAAAAATAAACCTATTATCTAATTCATCAAATCAACTTTGGACAGATGCTTAATGAAACAACTAGAGTAAACTTTGAGTTCAAAGCTAAAAGACGACGATCCGAACTCAATGACAATCAAAACAGTTTGGCTTTTCCGCCTTAAACTAAAGCGGCAATTCATCCCAATTATTTATATTTCCTTCCCGAGCTAGGACACACTAGAAGCTAGTGACGGCCTACCTTTACATATCGAAGCCGTTTTACTATCGTCTACATGCAATTTTTGGTGAGGTGAAACGCCATATTTTTTTAAACTAGTATAACGATACACTGGGCAACAAGGGAGAAGTAAAAATGACATGTTTGTGATGAATAGTCAGAAGACGTCTGGATATTCAAATAACTAGGGTAAGGAAAAGGAAAAGCAGTTGAATTTAACCTGGTAAAAATGATGGTTTTCCTTCAGTAACTTGTCATTGACAGTCGAGTAACCCGGGGCTTATCATCGTGTGCGAACGGGTGCTCGTTTCCGTTTCATAGTTGAAGTATATGTCAAATCTGTCGGTTCTCTCTATATCCATTGTTTATGTCACTCTCCAATTTGGCTCAGCACACTTTTACTGGTCACTTCTACTCAACACCAATTCGACCACTCAGCTGTTACTGAATCAACGATTCAACAACTCGGAATTCGCCTACCAATGTACGTCTGTTTCTCATATGTCTTTTCTGGAGGAGAATATCTATCGGAGTTATACCACGTTATATGTTGTGCAACAATGTCCCCAGTACATGCTCCGACGTAATCAGCAACATATTACATAAACTATGTTGAGTTTACCCTAACAAGGAAAGTGAAAATGTGGGAACCTATACATTATTCTCGCATGTTAATGTTTAACGTCTCAGTTATCGATTGGACGTTTTGTGAAAGACTTTAAGAATGGTTACACAACTTATGTCTATCACATTTGAAAGGACCTGTCGATTTGATGCCTACTACATGAAACGTTTTTATTGACCACCAGTAGGTTGTGTAGTGTTTAGGGAGTGGCTGTCCAATGTATGGCCAAACCTTGATGTGTACTGAATGACCTCTTGGAAACCATATTCTGCTTTAATGGTTTGACCGCAGAGTCCTTTATTTCTGGAGTTCGATTAGCTGTGTGCGGTAAGTTGCGTTGTCATTAAAGACAGGAATGTGATGTTTCCGGGGCCACGAGGTTCACGTATCAGTGAAACTTTTCCCGAAGTAAGGATTATTAATTGGGCTGCATCTGGAAAGGTGCTTAAAGAAATATCGATGGGGTGTGTGCGAAAACTTTGTGTGACTGGTACCAAATCTGCTTGCCAGTAGTTCCATTTCCTTGAGAATACGTCGGAAATGTTGGCTTTTCGTATATAGTAATCTAAGTCGATATTGTATCCATCTGACCTGGAGATGCACAATTATTTGGGATGAATCCATTAGCCAGTTAAATGGCGTGTCGTTTGTATAAGAACATCGTGTTTAAGCACCCTCTTGTGTGACATACTGCGTCTGAAGGCAAGTTTAGTCACTTTCTGTGTAGCAAGAATCTTGCTGACAGATAAAATTGGTATACGGTAAAGAGATCTAGAGGCTGGGATGGAACATCACATGCAGTACAAGCATCAAATGCAGTTCGATTAGAAGTCAATGACTTGCGCGCGTTCACGGTTGATTACAGGTTATTCCGTAATAGGTTGGATTAGTATCGTAATGAAAAAATCAATTGGATATGTTTTCGGATAGCCACAAAGGTCTATGTCAAGGTTAGTTGTGACACTTCAAACCAGTGACGTAAGTAACACTAGAGGATGGCGCTAAGTTGTTAAATTTGCCGTATCAGTACAGGAATTCGCAAGGTTCCTGCTATCTTGTGAGGTATCAGAGGCGCCATTCTCGCTTTCAGGAGTACTGTCTTTGATGAAGTTGACAAAATATCTGTTCATTTCACTGTTGCACCAAGTAGCTTGATTATTATGGACGAAGCAGATGGTGCGTCGCCCTCCACCTGCCTTACGAAGTCGATTATCAAGAACGGAAGGGATCTCATGGCCAATGCACTTTTTGAGTATACGGTACTGTCGAGTTGTCTACAGTCAAACCGGATTAGTGAATTTCTACAGTCTGACTGTTAACATATCGTTCAGGAAAGCGGACTGTAGGACGTTGGTCGACAACCCAAACAACAGTTTAATTGGCCATCCGGCTTGTTTACAGGTAAGTTATTGCAGAAGACAACTATCTTTTCAAGGAATAATCAACTTGTGTGTTGTGTTGATAGTCGTTCGAAAGCTGAAAAATGTGATGGTTTCCGCAGCACTTTGTCACGTTCTTCAACGGATGAAAAGCTGATATTGTCAAACCACTTGTAACCATTTTAGTTGTTATTCCCCTTCGAAAGGTTGTATCTTAAGTTATAAAGTGAGATAATCAACTTTAAATATCTCAGGTAGATGTACTACAGATCAAATGATAAAACGCGCATGTTTAAGTGAGAAAAGCCGCCTTCGATAACATTCACCCACCTTCCATACAAGCGATCATCTCAAAACCAATTTTTAGTTTTTGTTGTTTCACAAAATACTCCTGTGAATCTATGAGCCTTACCGTCATGTGAACCCCATTTGGTTTATTAACATGGATAATCTATAACACCGAAAGTGACGATAGTCTGATCGACGTATATGCGCGGTTACTGGCTACAGGTGCAAGCCATATTGATTGAAAATCTTGGTTCTTAGAGATGATCATATAGGTCTCATTTGCAATCAAACACATAAATAACAGAAACGCTTCTGTTTTCAGAATCATATGATTAAAAGGTGGTTCATGATTAAAATACCAAACCAAGGTGAGCGCTTACTGGAAGAAACAACCAAGGCAAAAACTACACCCGGGTAATACACCTGCAGTTAGTTAGAAACACAGTAAACTGGAAATCAATCTTCTAACATCAACAGCGAGAAATGAGGCGAGCTACTGGTTTTCTTCTGACTAGAGAATAAATCTGTCAGGTGATAATTTACTCTACTAATTTACCAATTTACTTTATTCCATATCTAGAATTATCTTAGCGGAACCATTTCCACTTTTGACGACGCTGAGAAATTTCGAAATCAGAATATCTTGTATCTGTTGTCATCGCTGCAGTGCTTGAACGTCAGCGTTGTTAAGTTTAACGTCTTTATTTTCTGACTGAATCGCTAGTTGTGAAAAATCCAGCAACAGTTACACCGTTTGTTAATTTTATTTGTTGGCGAATATATGTGGTCTTCGAGAGCCTTCTGTATCATCTGACAATTGTTTTCACTCAATTAAATCCAAGGAAGACCAACCCACTATTCGGCAACAGTTTTTAGAACAGTACAAGGCCTTGGGAAACGTACTTGAAGGGACATACATAGATAGTCGGGAGCAACGCTGGATTGAGCCACCTGACTTGTTTTCTTGGATGACCGTACGATGATAGCCTAACTGTCTTCTAATCATAGATTAAGGACGACATCAACACTGCATCATTTCAAACACAATTGATCATCTCGGATATAGTCGGAAATATCATTTTGAAAAATGTTTCAAATAGTTTATTGTGATGCAATGTACATGAACAATTATTGGTTATAATTGAAACTATGAAGATACCATGGTTGATATTTGTGCACCTATGTGTAATGTATAAGATCATATTGTAGCGAACAGACGTTCAATAAAGCACAATCTTTAGTGTTTAACTTGCTACCTGTCACGCTAGGTGTGCTTTCGCGTTTAAGAATCAGGAGTCTAGTCCACAAAATCTCCCGGTTTCCGCTCACACATCGTCTGCATTTCTGTCAGGTTTATGTGAATGATCGTTACCTTCTATGGGGGAGTTTCCGTTTGCCATTCCTCGTCTGCTGGTCATATCTCGTTGAGTGATGGCTCTTTCCTTCGCTCGTGTTGTCTGCAATCTATCCACAGAGGGCGTTGACCGTAACATACGACCGTCTGGAGAAATTCCTTCGAGTGTTGGAATAATCGTGCCTCTGGCTTAATAATCCGTCGCGATGTGACAGCGCATTACCCAAGGAATGATAAGTAGCACCAACCTCCTCAACTCTCCGACAATATGAAACATATTCTTGTCTGTATATTCATAAGTCACAATCAATACTTTTAGGCATGTAGATACCGCTGTTAGCTACCTCTCATCAGTCGTGTCTAGTGGCTGCCAAACAGCAGCAGACTTCGTCACAAATAGCAACTCCAACCTATCCCTATAATCCTTGAATCCCGGAAGTTTAAACTGCTGTCGCGTTCATTCAACTATTTTTGTCAATACAGAAGTGGATATAGACTTGCTATTCGTTTGAGCATTCTGACACATGTAGCGGAATTGTACACTGGTGCACCACCCTTCTGATTTCGGTGGATGGACTTCAATAAAACAATTCACATTACAAAGCAAGCCCAATACAAGTGTGCAGTTGGTACACGTGAGTGCAGTGAGTAGAGAACGTTGATTAGAAAAATAATCAACATATAAATGATTGTGGCTCCAATTACTTGATTATGTGCTAAACGGCGATCAATAAGATATTAATTACAATGTGTGAAGTCCGTAATTTATGAATTTTTTCACATTGGGACTTCTACTATTCACACAATTTTCAATAATATATTGACGGTGAATATCCACACCACATTTGTACACCAATAAAAAGACCGAATTAATGTTTTTGTATTTGTAAGGGTTTAAACAAATAGTTTGGTGAATTAAGGGAAAGTTTTGAGCAGGCTGCACTACTCTAAACCTGAAACATAAGATAACCGTCAAAGCCGCTTGATCCTCGTGTATGCGTGTTCACTGCGAAACATTTGGTATAATACAGACATTTTCGAATTACTCTGACTTCATCAAAGTGTTATTTTATAATCCTGATACAGTATCTCATGAAGTAATGTGTAGTCATAGTGCGGTCCATTAACCTCCATTGAGCACTGCCATAGGATATTCTGAGGAGCACCACCCTAGGTGGTTGAAACGTAGAGTAGTACAACTTGCATGTAACGTTATGTTATTTACAGCTGATTCACTAGTGGACATCATTGTAGTGTGACATTTGAGATTCAGTTCATTTTGTCCATATTCACTTGAACATGAAGCCGAGAAGTACAGTATTTAATGTACTGGAAAACGTCCTTTATCTCATGTATTCAATGCATGCATTAAATAGTAAATATTATTCACCAGGCGAATTGATTTCTTTTGGACCTTAAAGCGCACTACACTTATCTGAATGTGTTATGTGGCGGTCACTTTGAACAAACCAAACATATATGTCCTCAACTAGATAATTTTGTTTGCTTAGCCGGACGACCGCCTGCTAATGTGTACGCTTGTCCTTGCGTACGTGGTAACTTGGTCAATATTTGAGATCCACACAAACGTCTCTACCATGCAAAAGTTTGTGTGCAAAATTTTCAACAGATGATTTTCTCCATAAAAACAACAATATTACATATTACAAGAAAAAACTTGCGAAGGACCAGGCAAACATTATTTACTTTGATGAAGGTCACCATTATCTTATATTATGTTGCTGGAATCCTAGTGCAATTCTCGTTTGATCAAATCGGAAGCCTAATAATGTGTCAAATTAGTTAAGTTTGCCTTAAAACGTGACACCGGTCATCGGTTCCATAGAATAGAATAAAACGTTGTTTCAGTTCGTAAAACATGTTTCCTAGCTATCTCTGAACAATTATCAATGATACGATTATTCAACAAATGTATCGGTTTGATATCAGAAGATTGGTTGACTCCTGCCTATCACAGAGGTGGTCGAAAAACTAACGATCTGCGAGTTAGATATGGGATGGAAATGTAGGTCACTAAAGCTCATCCCTAAATGTCTTTGCATTTTTACACCGCAGTTTATTCGTTTCTATCCCAGACCATCTACTAAGCCACTGTTTATTAATTTATGGTTGTCCAAAGGAAAAGATAAGCCAAGTAAACTCTTAGACCCAAATCTAACTTCCACTGATTTTAGTAGGGATGGGTTTTTTTGATAAAAGTTTGTTTATCCTCAGTTTCATTTCAATGAGGGAGCAGAGCATGAGTCATTTTGAAGAAGAATTTTTTCTTGCTTCAGCCTTAATTGTTAGGAGACCGGAAAACCTTATTCGGTAACGGTTTCTTATAGAAAATGATAGGGTTACATTGTGTTACTGTGAGAAAGTGAACACTTCTCTTCGGATTCAGTTTCTACAGATCTATTACTTACTTTTGAAAACCTTTAATTCCACTTTCAGTTCGTGAGTATCAATCGCACCAATACTCCTCACTCACTACTTACCTCAGACATCATTCGTTTTCCATTTACATCGGTTCCGCCGATGTTGGAACTTCTTTGTATATTCGTGGACAATGAGCTACACTTTAGTCAGTGATAATTCAAGGGTACGCTGCAATACTGAACGCTATGGTCCAAGCTGATAGGTGGAAGTAAATCGGAAATATTCCTTGGTGGTGTCATTATCTTTATTTGAAGTGTTACATGATATATCGGGTCGACATATCGTCTGGAATTTCTTGGGGACGAATTACTAGTCGTGCATATGACGTGTCAGTAACAGGCATGGGTTTGTGAACTACAGCAACAACGTCATTCCTGTTCGAACTAACAACTTGCCACTGTGTATCCGTAAAACGTTTTGCTGAATAATGCTTCTCCGCTACACTACATTGAAAGATCTTTGTAGACAAATGATTTCTTTTGAGTATTGGTATTCTCATGTTTAAATAATTCAACAGTAGACTAAATAAAGTAAACAAATGAGACAGTCGACCTATTCTGAAAAGGTTATCCATCTTGGAAGATGCGGTTATTCTGTTAACACATCGAGTTACTTGTAGTTGGAAGGTGTTCAGACATTAGTGTTCATATCTCTATTTCAGCTACCACAGGTGACTATTTAAGCGACGGACGGAGTTGATCAATGAAACTCTGTGAGCATCACGAACTATACTCTTTCAGATAAAAAGGTGCAACCATAGACCAACTGTGAATGTTCAAGAACATATCCGGGCCTCATCCAGCTGTATATTTATGGCGCAAGTCTCTTTATTTTCCGACGACGTACACAATAAACCGTACATGTGCACCATGATATCCGAAATGCTGTCTTGAATTGTCTTGATAAAAACCTTACCCTTTCGTTTCTGTCCTTGTTGTGAGTAATTAAAAATCTGTGATATAAAACATTAAAAACTTAGATTACATAAAAATACCTACCACTGCTAAAATCCGTAATACGTCCTACAGTACACAATACGCAACTGAATTAACGTATTTAATCGTTCTTAGCGGAGCGTTCACCATAGAATGAAGCTCATACGATTGTGTATTGCTGAATCGTAAGTTCTTTATCCGTTGTGCTCCAATTATTAGAGAAAATAACTGAGACAACTGAAACACACGTTTAAACAAACTCAATGATGAACCATCTTAGTAACTGCACATACCGTCCAATGAAAACATGTTATCCGGTTACCTGACAACCCCACCACTGTACTAAATTTTGCTAGGGATTGTACTCCGTTGAGATCGACTATCAAAGTTTTGTAACCTGCATTCTGACATTGTCGAATCATCGTAATCTGCAACACAAGACGTCTACTGTAAAAGTGAGTAGACCAAACTGTTCCGGGTTTGATATGCTTGAATGTCTCTAATAGTGAAAAGCAATAAGCGGAAATTTGCATCATTCACTTGTACATGACCATCATTTTGATTGTTTCTCCAGGGAGATCTGAAATCTAAAATGTAATCGCAATTTGCCTGAAGTTTAGATAAACGATGTTTTAGTACTGATGAGTAGTAGGGGATTTTGATTTTCATATAGATTGAACATCACCCACAATTGATTGCAGCTGTCGCATTCCCATAGACTTTCCAGTCGGCCCCTTTCGAAAAGAAGCACTAGACTCGAGTTTCGCTCTCATTAGAGCTCATCAGTAGTGCATATCATCGCCACTGCCGGGACTTGAACCACGGACATTCAGTTCATGAGGCAACCGTGTTTACCACTGCGCCATTGACCTCACGTTAGGCACGACCGAATGATCATATGTGAACGCTCATCCACTTTCGCTTGTGAGTAATGGTCAGGTTGCCCGATCGCCTCGAGAGGAGACACAGTTACTGTCTGTTAACTCCAATCGATGACCTCTCAACTAGGACTTCTCTCCAAGTTGAAATCACAGAAATCATTGACTTGTTGAGCGGTATTTGATTACTGATGAGTAGTAGGGGATTTTGATTTTCATATAGATTTTTGAAAGGGGTCGACTGGAAAGTCTATGGGAATGCGACAGCTGCGATCAATTGTGGGTGATGTTCAATCTATATGAAAATCAGAATCCCCCCATTGTGGACGTTGCTACCTCCCTTACGTGTTACTTATTTCTGCCATCTACTGGGACTAAATATTGGTCGGTGAACCCGTTATAAAGAGTGCATGCACCGCTGAACCGCCCAAATAATCCACGTCACATCTTCCCAGGAACCGCTTTTGTGTGGTGCAACATTTTTCTGTTACAGAAAGAAAGAAAATTAATCTTCTGATATCTTGAATGAACACTGCTTCCTTCAGAAATAAAATAATATGCATGTTGAATCCAACCCAGCTTGTTGTCGCTTTGACTTCAGGCTGAATCACTGAAGCACACAGACTCAATCGTAACAATATTCCTATAGCTCTTTCTTTCTCTCAAGGTAAGCCCTCATTTGCACTTGACTGAGAAATACAGAGCAGAGTTTATTCAGTAATAATCACGCTCCCCAGAACCGTCGAACTGATGCCTATCACATCATGAAAGGAATGTGGGCATTAGTTTATTCAAACGGGATTCTGATCGCCACTAGTTACTTACTCAAGTGACGCAACTGCGATTTGAGGAAATGTACGTAAGCCAGAAAACTTAAAGAAACGAACCACACTTGGAAAACTTTTGAGTTTTTTGAAACCATAACCAAGCGAGCTGCGTTCTCTAAAACTGTAAATTATTGAATCATACTGCCTTCTGCTCATGGTGCTGAGCTCAGAGATAAAAGGAGCACAACGTTGTTTTCCTGAAGTTTAATGCAAACTTCTTTCGGACCTGGTTAGCTCCACAGTTTTTTAGTCCGTGTGTAACTGCACAGTTGCATGGCTGTAAATATTAGATAACTTACCAACGAATAGTTCGGTTCTTGTTTTCTATTTTGCGTTTTTGCGGCGTGTACGTGTGAGCTGTCATAATCCACATCTGAACGGGCTTGGATCCCCGAAGTGAAAACGAAATTTGGTCTAAACATTTCCAGGGTAATATTAAAGGAAGATATCGAAAATTGCAATATGTAAACCTCAATCCTTTACCAAGATTGCCTCGTTCAACAAAATCAGTGTTTCGAGCGAAAGCAATAAGGTCAGAGATGAACATCCGCATGAGTAGATCAGGTCAACGAGGGTTACTTGGGATGCAATTAAATATGAACAAGTTAGTTCAGGAAATCATAAATGGGGTGGGTAGGGTTTAAGGATTAAATCTTAACCTGGTGAGTAGAATAGGGAATTCAAATAAGCGAACAAAATGTTTTAATACAATGACCAATCAATATAAGTCGAACTTAGTTGCATCAGTTTGATTCCTCATTATTCAGAACTGTCTCCGTAATCAACAAACTAAGCTGTTAGCAAGATTCGCTCGATAATATACTTCTTTTTGCAGGATCATCAGTATACCTCTATACTGGAAACAGTTTTGTGAATAAGTGTGTATCAGTTGTGGATACACGGCCATACACAGAACTCTGACAAGATCAAGTCGTGTTGGTCATTATATTACAAAAATGTATGTAGATTTCTTGTGTTGATGTGTTTCCCTCCTAAGAATTAGCACCTTCACTAAATAAACATCGCCAAGCTTACCTGAAAACGTTCCTTTTCGGAAGAAATACTGTACCTCGATATGCTAGTCCGAAGTATTAAGGCAGGACAAACCATTGTTATTGAATGACACCTAGCATATGCGTAAATGAGAAGAATACACAGAAGCTTTGTCGAAAGCTTAGTCGAATATTATTGCATAATTATTCGACGTGGAGTAGACATCAAGGTATCCATCAGAATGTCCCGCCTCGTAAACGTAATGAAACTAACAAGTAGGTTTATGCAAGAATTCTCATCACTTAACCGAACCAGTGAGATTTCAGTTCGACCTAAATAAAATGGCCCATTTTACTACTTATAAAGACTATTATTTTATCTAAATTCAAGCCGTCATTCAAGTTGTCACTGTATCAATACAGTTTTTTGGTTCTATCCTTCAGTCCAGTTGACCAAAACACTTACGGTTACGACAGTGTGACATTTCACTCATTATAAGACAAGTGAGTTACAACCGTGCTCAACTTGTCACCATTTAGAAACAAACGCACTCATAATTCATTAAAATGAACAAGACTTTATTACTGCCCTTGTAATGGGTGTTTTATGACTGACCGTTGTGCATAAAATTGTTGAACCGCCTCGTGGATTTTGTATACAACATAGTGCGGATATCTTACAACTGGTTAATAATCGCCATGGAAGATTGTTGCGACTTTCCAAACAACCGATTTGATCATACATCAATTCCTTAGTGGACCTATGTTTTTGTCGGAATGGAAGACAACTTAGGACTTCCGGTAAGCATTTTTACAACTGAAAATTCCTGCCGATTGCGTGGTCGACTGGGGTAGAACAAGCATCCTGGATAGCAATTTGAGGACCACAACGCGCCGTAGTCTCATTCCCAATAATTGGCAGTGCATGACTATAACCAGTCATGGTTGTCCTGATTATTCTACTGTCATTGGTCCAGCATTTGTCAATCTGGTGAACTCTTTGCGATTTAGATGTCTAGAGAAGGACTGGTACTATTACACGTTGCTTAAGTAATCGTCGTAGTTACTGTCATCTAGTCGGTTGCATTCATTTCAGACTAGACTATTTCCTTCCATTCTTACACAGTCCAGATTAGTGTTATGCACAAGCCAACACATTACTTACAGTATGCTTATTAATTTTCAGACAGACGTATGTCCGTCTAGAAAGACTGCTACAGCAACAGTTGGCTGCTTCACGAAAGAACAATGGAATCTATTTCCATACCACATACGGCTGACTGAAATTAATTAATTGGTCAGATTTGCCAAGTGGATGTTTCCTCTACTTGTTTCACGTGCCTTTCCATGTCTTTAATTTCAACTATCTAACGTTGCTGATTATTTATCAGTATGCTACCTGAGATGTTTTAGTTTGAAAACTGTCCACTAGTCATTCATTGACTTGTATATTCAAAACAGGTGGCAGTCTTTTAGGGCGTGGGAAGCTATACCTCAAGTGAATTCTCCGAGTTTGAGGTATAGCGAATTTAGAAAACACCCTTATAAGGGTGGGATATGAATTGTATTTTAAACAGGACACAACAAAGCAAACTAAGTAGTTGAGCATCTTTTCCACATTTCCTTAAGATGGCTATACAAACTAGTGTGAAGACAAAAACTTCGAATTATCAAACTCACACTGGGGTAAGAATCGTTTCTCATATTAGGGTGAACAACATATATCGCTTGGTAGTGGTTGTTCTCCACAGTAGTTTTCTCATTAGGTTTGTACTTCCCAAGCCACACAAAGTACCACGATAGTAATAACTTCAAACGTGGAACAATAACATTTTTGGGCTGATTGACGTTAAGCTGATAAATCATATGATTAATAATTAATCCGTGTGAATTATTACAATGTCCTAGTAAATGGACATGTGTTGGGGTGCGATTTTTCTCCTCATGTTGATTCAGCTTGTGATGGAGTTATAGCTAAGGCTGTCGTATCAAGTTCTATGAAATGTTTCTGGGAAGGTATTCATACCAGCATACAACGTATTGATTTACCATATCTCCAGATTGATGTTCCATGAGCTATGGTGGTGTTATTGTTGAGACAAACTACATATGGGTAGACAAATACATATCCGTAAGCAATAATTGACTTGCCCTTGACGAATGTTTATGTTCCTCACACTAACTGGGCCTGTTGTAAATGGTTAATCCAGAGAGCTCAAAAGCAAACTATACTTGAACACACATGCTTGACTGATAAAAACGGGATCGATGGGAATCGACATTTTTAGGCACAACGGTCAGGACAACTAGGGATCATGAGAATATGAACGTATAAAGGAAATGTGTCGAAACAATAACAGAAAAAAAGAGTACTAATTATCGATAATATTAAAGACTCATTCCTGCATGTATCAAACAATAATTGGGTTGAAGACTACAATGAAATATTTTTAATGTACTGGAAATTTTCCCAATACTTTTTTAAATTCACTAAGTGCTGATGCCGTTACAACAGATATGGGTCTGTTTTTTTCAAATAAGCACACTTCGATCTCGAATAACTATTGCTAACTGAAGCGTTACTAACCGAATCTTTAAACAGCCATACCTAAGGTAAGTACTCAATAATGGAAGTAGGGTATGCGGAGAATCTCATATGAAGACGTTCGACTTAGTGACTGAAGTTTCATGCAGACCTCAAACTATACCACACACCGTCATCATACATAAATGTTTGGGTATACTCGATTGTTGGAAGAGCTCAACTGGAGACAAGGCATTGGTCAGGTTAGGTCAAATATTGAATCTGGCGATTGCGATACTCAATTTAGTTTGAAGCCTCAAAAACTCGTAAACGCTCATGAGCAAACTGTCATTTCTGTCCACTAATTGAGGCCCCATATCAACGTGATTAGCTTGTTAATTTCAGAGTTCATCCCGACACCATTTAGTTTTATGTCCAATTAATTGTTGGAATGATTATCTTGTGTTCTTCATGAGATTTGATACGGTAAGGGCGAATATTTCAGAAAATGCAACGTCTCTCACGTTCATTCCATAATTGAAGGGTCAATAATTGGGTTTGCTAGAAATGTATAAAAATCCAGTCAAGTGGTTCGTATCCTGTGAGGTTAAAACTAGTCTTCATCAAGACATTTTACGCAAGACTGGTCGGGTAATTGCTCTGATAACTTTGCTTCCATAAACTTGTAGAACATATTTTATTTATCCTTGTATGCCCACGTTTTGGTCGCTCTTAGTGACGAATCGAGGTTAATATTGCCACCGAATATGGTTTAGGTCAGCTAACAACTTCACATCAAATTGACTCTTAAATGGCTAGACAGTAGATTTGACGTACTTTCATTTGGTGTGACAATACAACCACATACTTCTTTCTTGACAAGGCGACAATAAGACGGGATGTGTGGGCGAGAGAGAGGATACACGGGAAACGTGATTATTCTGGGCATCTGCAGGGTTTATGTGACTGGACCTTCGGGCGTGCGGTCATCCCTTAGCGCTCACTGTTCACATATTTTGCTACAATTACGAGATGACTGATGGGACAAACCACACTTATGTAGCTCTGGTCACGGAAACAAACTACTTGGTAGAATCTCAGCAACTGCCAGCGAGAAAGAGAAGAATGCAGACTGTTCGCAGGAAAACAAACTGCCACAAGAAAAGTCACGGGGTGATGAGTTGATTGCTTGCGTATAACAACCACGACTGTAAACTTATAGATGGATTGGGAAGAATACAACGTAACGAGCAAGTTGTAATACTCTACGTTTTATCTACCTAGGGTGGCCTTCCCCAGGAGTGTTGTCAAAATTCCTCACAAGTTAGTGTGAAACATTAAACCGAAAACTAAGCGTAGCTTTTTATAGTTTATAGTGGAGACAAGTATAATTAAAACCTGCGACAGAGGACCTGTTTTCTGAGAAGGTGGACAATGGCGTGAGTAGTCATCCCTATGTGAACACCTTGAACGTGCGTTTTAGACGAAAAGGCAGAAAATCACAACCGTGCGACAAAGTTGAGCAACATACTGTTGGTGCAGAAAAATAGTGTAGTTCCTACTGCCTACGCTGTGTTGAAAATGCTCATCGCGTAACGTCGGTGTAGCAAAATCCTGTTAATACTGTCGGTATTTTGATGGTAGTAAACTAAAATTTTATTCACTCAGTTTATATTATGTTGCGATCCACGACAGTCAGCGTCGAACTGCCGAAAAGTGGTTTTTGCTCTAGCCTCTTGGGTGTATGACAGGAAAACCCACCCTAAGGATAGTTCGGGCCTCCGAAGTTGATTAACGTTTTCTAGTGTCAACTTATGATTTTATGAAAAATAAAATAGTTTGAGGCATACATATTAAAATTAAATGTGCTTTGTTATTTTCAAAAGGGTCGGAGATCTATATATAGTTCCACAGGAGCACGCCTAGTCTTCGTTTTGCAATGTAGCCATTGCAGAGATATAGGTAGTACAGTAATCTGTATTGAGAATACGAGTGAAACCTAGTTCTTTACCGTTTTATCATTGTTTTAGGTGATTATTTATGTGTGGGACAAGTACACCCGTGTTCAATAGCCTCCAACCAATACGGCACACATGAGATCGACGTTTGGTGGACAGTTTTATGAGAAATTCCAGCCGCAAACAATAACAAGTGTTGAAAATTAAACAAAACACATATTTGATCATAGTTTTGGCATTCATATAAGCGTTATGGCTTTGACAAGTGCACCCAAAACATACGTCAGAAGGCTACTTGTCCATTTTAATGAAGTCATTTCATGACCGGTCATTGGTAAGTGAAGCCTGTTTCTCATCTGATGCCGTAGTCTGGACGAAGTTACTGTCCTAATTAAACCTGTCTTATTTTAGTGATTTCTTATTGTCAGCCTGAATGAAAGTAACTGATTGACCGATAGTGAAGTGAAGGACATAAGTATTTCTTGAAATTAATCGGACAACCTTGTTAATATCCGCTGTTTGCCATGGGTTATGATGAAACTGGACTGATTAGGTCAATACCGTGAATCCCGATCAAGATCAATCCATTCTACGGTTACTTCCTACCCAGAGAATAACGATTACTGTACCACTTATTCTTATATTTTACCCGGAGAAAATTTAAATTATGTAGCATTACAGCTCGTACTTGTGTACGGTCGCGGTTACCGATCCAACTTGTGTAGATAAACAAAGGTTTACGGAAATTGTGCCACTTTTAGAAACTGCCCCTCACATATGTTCCAAGGCTTACACCATCTTTGCGAGCAAGTGTGCAAGCTATCCAAAGATATCCTGATATTCGCAGGATATACACATTTCACGCGAACCACTTTAATGTATTCCAGAATTTGTCAACACCTGCATACTTCTTTGCCAACTATATGGTATTAATGTAGTTTATATGATCTTTTAAAAATTAATATCATGCTTACGGCCACATTTGTAAGATACTCGGTTCAAAGAAACTATACCTTCACAATGTACAATAATGCTGACCTCACTTGCAGCTGGCTACAGCCTTCGCAATATTGTACACCTTTCAGACAACTCTTTTTCAAGAATCCTTGCTATCGAGTCTTGGTTTTATTAACGCTCATCAGTGGTACTCACTCTCGCCACTGCCGTGATTATTACTCCAGCCACGTCTTCATGAAGAGACTATGTTGACCACTGCACCAGCTAGCTCAAAATATGCACGACTAAATTGCAGCACAAAAACGGTCTATGAACATTCGGCAATTATTATCCGATCGCCTTGTTGAAAACCATGGTAAATATTTTGAAATTTCTACTCAACAAATTCACACTGAGGGCCTCTTATTAGGTTGACATTGCAAAATTAATAAACTTTTCAAACGATATTCTAATGACTGAGAAAAACTGACGATTTTGATGAGCAGAACGTCTAAGCAAGGCCATGGGAGGGATATGCACTACTGGTGACCTCTATGAAAGAGTAAAACTCGAGTGTGAACCATCTTTGCGTAACAGCGTGCTGAATACTCTATGGCAAATTAAATGCTGCGACCAGCGTAGTGCAAGTGTATTACCAGCGTCGTACAATTTATGATCAATTTTGTCATCAAATCCCACTTGAGCGTGGGAAAATAGTTTGGTGATATGAATCTTCGAGTGTAGTTAGCATCCTCGCTTCAAATCAAAATTTATTCAACCATGGAACGGGTTCAACACACAGTTTTACGTAGGCTCACAACAGATTACTCGACTGCTACCGGGAATGATTTCGGATGAGCCCTGGAATTATATCCTGATAGCTCACTGAACGCCTGAATGCATCATAGTACAAAACAACGCCATCTACCTGATACATCACCGAGTAGAAAAAACTCAATATTTCTTTCTTTCTTTCGACATTACGACGTTTTCAAAATTGTTCTCATCTCTTCTGAATGTGTGGTAGGCCCATTTTCAGGGCATACAAAGTTATGTATGAATTCTGCTTACACAAAGAATATGAATTGGATGTCTACTAGCATATATCTCATGGAAATATTTTTTTGTCAGTCTTCTGTCCTAGGTGCCTGAATCAAAAATACCTACTAAGCTCACGGACCTTCACAAGTACGTTTTAACAAACATGTGTGCAGGTAAAAGTTAGTCTGTCTGGACACTTGGCATGTTATGGAGTAGTAGAAAGGTGAAATGATCATATACTAAATCGGCGCGCTGGACCACCTCCTCGTGATACCGACTGGGCGGTCTCCGTACGAACCTTGACTGACCAGGAGTTCAGCAACTCCAGATAGGGCCAACCACCCTACCCGGTTTTAATCGTACTGGTTACATTCGATCATGACAATGAAATTACCGACAGCACCTCCGTGCAGACAACCACCAGTAGACAGGAAATGCGAGCGGAGTACACCTGTTCAGAATGTGGTCAGATTTGCAAATCGAATGCTGGCTTGTCGGCGCATACTCGTATGCATCGACACAGTAATGGCCCAGAGCAGGAGGTGGACACCCAGCCTGCCACAATCGTTGATTGTGCGGACTATGACCGCAGCTTTCCCAGCAAAATCGGTCTCAGTCAACACAGAAGGCATGCACATCCTGTCGAACGCAATCACGATAAGCTCATGTCCATGAAAACCGCCGGATCTAATGAGTCTCAACAAGAATCGGCTCCTTTTATCACATATGCCGATGCAATGACTCCGTCGTGTCTTACTCGACGTGAACTTCATCATCGGCTCTTGTCACATTTCCCAGGTCGTACTTTGGAAAGCATTCATACTCGTGTGTTTGCGCTGAATTGGCAGAGGAATACTGTTCCCGTTGCCAATTCATTGACCGTCTCACAAATTAATACGACATTGGATATTGGGTCCAAAGCTGCTGATCACTCTGACTGATCCCTGGTCGACCCGATCACTGGAGAAGTATCACGCACCTTAAGGCACAGGGGAAACATCGCTCCAGGTTTGGACACATTGTTGCCCAAACATGTGAAGCGTATGAAAGCTGATGCCTTGGTCGGATAATTCAGCCTGTTCCTGCTAACCCAAGGTTGTCCAATCCATTCATGCCGCTCTCGCATCACGCTTGTACCCAAAGTGAACAACCCTTCATCCCCTACCGAGCCCAGACATATTGCAGTATCTTCAACGTTGATACGTTGTTTCCACAAGATATTGGCCGATCGTTGGAATTCGCGTTTGCAACTGCCCGCTGTCCAGTTTACATTCCTGCATCGTGACGGTTGCCTTGAGGCAACCTCCCTGTTTCATGCGCTGGTTTGGAACTCATGTACCACGTTTTCAAGTTTGTGTGCGGCTTTTATCGACGTGTCCCAAGCGTTTGATTCTATCTCACAAGATTCGATTATCAGATCGGTCCGAGCCTTCGGTGCTCCTCCACCTCTAACGCATTACATTGCCGACTTCTGCAGGAATGCTTCCGCCACGCTCAATGGCTCCGTTCTCTGATCCCAGCGTGATGTTCGCCAGGTTGACCCACTGTCCCCGCTTCTATTCATCATAGCAATGGATGAGGTGTTGGCACTATCTCGACCAGTTCCACGACACACTGGTTAGCGGTTTCGCTCACGCGATCTGATCCTTTTACCTGAGAATCCTACGCGTCTCTTTGAGAAGCTTGCAGCCGCCGCTAGTGCCCTAGAACTATCCGGACTGAAGATCAACACACAGAAGACTAAGCGCGTGGTCATCAGCGGTGCCGTTTCCGATGAGTCCACTTCGGCCCGCACATTATCCATTTACTAAGCGCTTCTAACACGGTGACCTATCTAGGTATCCCGTTCACCTGGAAAAGTAAAGCATTCACTAACCACCGTTCCTAAAATGCCGGATAACAGTACCAAGGCGCCGTTGAAGCCACACCAACGTCTTAAACTCCTGAGACAGTATCTACTCCCGAAGATGAATCACTCATTAGTGCTTAGCCGAGTCCATCGTAACCTGCTCAAAGCTATGGATTGTACGATTCGCCAGTTTGTTCGGCAGTGGCTCTGCCTTCCTAAAGACACACCAACCAGCTACATCCATACCCGAATTTGTTTGGGCGGTTTGGGCATCCCGAGTTTGTCTACCACTATTCTCATCTCGCGCAAATCTCGAGTGGAGAGACTTCTCTCCAGTCAATGTCCAGTTCTGCAAAATGTGATCAGAAATAATTCATTTGGCCCTATCTTGAGGGAAATAAACATCCCAGTACGTGTTCAGGGTGTAGTGGTGACGAACAAGGAGGAAGCCCATGCGGTGTGGATGGATAAACTTAACCAAACACTTGACGGTCGTGGTCTTTAGGAAGTTTCACGCTCACCACTATCTAATCGTTGGCTGTTCAGCCCAGATCACGTCTTCCCCAGAATCTTTATTCGTGCCATCCAGCTGAGATGTAGTCTGTTACTGACTAAAGTCCGAAATTCACGAGGTAGCCGAAATGATTACTCAGTTCTCTGCCGTGGCAACTGCGGTCAACCGGAAAGCCTTGCTCATCTTCTATAAACATGCTGGATCACCCAGGACATACGTTGTGCCCGACACAACCGTGTGGCTAAAGACCTGGCGAAACGACTGCGCAAATTGGGCGATACAGTCTTCGGGGAGTTGTAAATACCAACGGCGAGCTGGTTCATCAAACCTGATATGATCGTGGTCCGTGACGGCACTGCTGTGGTGATTGACGTCGGTATAGCGGATAATTACCGAAGCCGACTTGCCTGGACAGACAAGATTGCGAAGTACGGGAGCGACCCTCATAATGCTGCTATTCAATCGGTTCTCCATACTTTGAGCTGTGATGTGAACTCCGTTTCTCATTCACCTGTGATCATCTCTTTTCGTGGTTTTATATTTCCTTCATCGAGTAACGCTATTCTTCGACTGGGGCTGCCCTCCTACGCAGTCACGGATTTATGTCTACTGACTGTTCTAGGTTCCCTAAAATCCTACGACACATTTATGCGGGGAACCTTGCGTTAACTGTTGCTACCTCTCTGACAGTTGTCTCACTATGAAGCACATTTTTCTGTCTCGATGCGTGAGCCCTGACTGTGCTAGCACTCCTGTGCACTGAAGAGCTTTTGATTTTGTGAGACTGACCGTTCACTTATTTTCCTTTTATTATTTTTCGTGTATTTTTTTAAGTTCTAAAACTTTTCGGTATATACGCCACAAATAACTTTTCATTTGATGACTGGCCCATTAACGCTTGCTATTCTTGTGAGAGGACCTGTCAACTGTTCAGTGTTGCTAACTATGCAGCGTCTCACATTTGACAGACAGCTTGTTCCAACATATCTGTTACTTACTTTTGGTGTCACCGTTTGTTCTTCCCTTGAACGAAGCTGTGTATATAGCTCTTCAAAATAAACGATATATTATATTATATTCAGACATGAAGCAGTACTCAACTTACCTCGTTCAAAGTTTACGAGTGCATACATTTCCACTGCGCTTCGATTAATCAATAACTTACGGAAACAGCTTCGGAAGTTTAATAAAAACGCTTTTTGTTTTACCCGTCATTTATCCACTGAAAGTTAGAAGTCTATACTTTGGAACGATAGTGGCATTTTCTAGTCTGTATGGACGAGTCACACATACGAACACTGGGTGCAAACTAGCTGCCCAGATTATGTTACCGCTGTCCGGGCCAACCTAAACCTAACTTGAAAAAACTCACACCTATAAAAATCTGCAGAACGTTCACGTATGTGCACTCGCTTCTAAATTGCCATATCATGCGCAGACCGAACTGTCATCATCTTGCACCGTAATACTGTTTATGTAATATTGAACCACTCACTCTCTCGTGTAGCCATGCCCACATCCATGTGTCAGTCTCCACATTATGAAATTCCCACCCATTCGTCTGTTTTTCACACCGCGATAAAGTTACCAGAATGTGCTCCTTAATACTCAAAATATCAACTTCGGTAGGCTGATGATGAGGTGAGTGAACTAGTGAATGAGCGAATGAACGACATTCAACACTGATAATCTAACTGATCGGCACCAAGACAAAGTGATAACAACAATTACAAATCGCTTCATTATCTTTAATTTAGTAGTTTTTCAATCAGCAGTCTGTGAGCGAATTTTCTGTTTCTGACGTTCGGTACAACTAAGCAAAGCTAAAATGCTCCATCCATTTTTATTGTCCGGAAGTGTAAGAATCAACTACAAGTGAAGAAATGGATATTGTACCTAATCCTGAGACGGCTAAGAAATCTAGAAACTGTTCTTACGAGGTTTTGGGGCAAAAGTCAGACCTAGTATTGGGCGGATTAACTAATGTTCAACTTGTTCGGCACACCATACTTAAGTTGTGCAGTGAGAAGTTGGGCCTGATCGAGGAAATACATTCCTGATTATATATGTCACCGAATTGAAAAAATCCTGTCTTAGTTACAAACAGTAGCACTCGGTAATTCGCGAACACATCGTTTGCAGTGAATGCATAACATTAACACTCGTCAGTTACTCACAGGCAGCTCTTTGGAGTTACAGTATCCGGAAAATACGACCGTTTGTACTTTTTGTTTCGATGATTTTCAGGTGTTCTTCTATAAAGAACATCCTTCACTTTAAAACGCTTCTGACACTCTCCTTCTGGATTTTTCATAGGAAATGTCTGATCTAGAACAATGGACGAAAGTGTCGTCCGAACACACCGAGTTATCAATCTGGGACGGACAATCGGGTGTACATCCCTGCACATTGAAATGAAAGTCAAGTCATAGCACTGAATTATTGCTCCTTTTCTGTCTCGAAAGAACAAGTATTACGCACGTGGTCATTACTTCAAATATGATGCCTAGTTCATTCAAACTGTCATGTAGTCTTAAAAACCATGGTGACTGCATGAATCAGCAGTAGCGTCCCTCTCTTAAATAACCACAAAAGGCCGAGCCATAATTTTCAAATAACAACTTTAACCGAAGGATGTAGTGTTCTTGTTCATGTTCGTCGGAGAGTGTGTCTGAACTACAAAGCTGATATTACTTAAACAACGGTCAGCACTATTCACCGATGTTGATGGCAACATGGATATGGCTTTCATCAGGTCGCATATGAACTGAAAACTGAGCAGAACAAGATTTTCTGTGAGATAAACTGCAGAATAGGTAGTAAAATGTAAGTGAACAGTACGATCCTCGAAGAAAAATAAGTTGATCGTTGATGGAAACATGAGGCAGTGAAGAGGGGAGATGAAAACTATACATGAGTGCGATTTCGGGGGCCGTTTTTAACGTTGCTGTGAGAAAGGGTTTAAACGCAACGTAATACTGTAAGAGGAGAGTATTTTATGCAAACAATCTGGACTAGAAAGATTTTAATTAGTGATCAACGAGGTATAAAACAATAAAAAATTAAATCTGCTCATTTTTAGGCAGGGTCAGAAAGCTAGTGATGGAAATTGGAAATAGACAAATTACGTACTTAAATTCTTTGCAAGTGAATTCCGCGGGTAATCACAAATACAAATTTAATGCAGCGACGTTTTTATTTGGTGAGAATGTAATATGAAATCCCCACTTAAGGGTGAACTGTAACATTGAGACAGTTATCCTAAACGTGCACCTCGACTGAGCGTTGCACCGCACTGCCGATGTTATTAAACTATTTTGCTCAGTAAGTACAAAGGTACGAGTCAGCAGTTGTTGTACAGTAAAGCAACGACCAAACATTGGAGCTCAAAAACACGGCATGGTCAATAGACAACTTTGTTGAAATATGCCTGTGTTGTAAATAATAGAATAGTTAATCGTCACATAAGCATATTGATAATCGGTGTAAATATATACGGCGACATGCCAACATTTATCTATTTTATGGTACTAATTTAATCCACATTAGCATGCACTACGTAATCCTATGCATCCGGAAGTTGTGGACTGTCTTACCCGTTGTGAGTGTAACTCAATTCATCCTGTGTGGAATACTAAGTTTGTTCTAACAAGCGGACTCCACGTTTCGTGAAGAACATTTATCCTGATTACCTCAGTTGTAATATTAACATCGTATTATTGTTAGTGAATAACTTTTCAAGTACTTCTGTTTTCTTCAAAAGCCTACAAAAATGTCGAAATAAATTACACTATCCTGTTATATTTGGATATGTACTTACAGAACTTCTCATGAAACAAAGCAACCCATACAAATAAACACTTTGTTATTAGTCTCATGAATGTCCTTTCTTGAAAGAGACTGAAGTATTGAAATTGATAGGAAGCGGACTTATGAATTGAGAGAAAGCTTTCTTTTCTTCGGATTACGAATGTTTTGAAAAAAAGGCAGGGTTTCTACTTACATCACAGATCAAAACTGATGTATGAATTATATATAAAGTATACTTTTTAAAAAAACAGTCCTTGAGCAGTAGGCTATAAACGGTTTGAATATGCGTAAACTCGCTTGAAAAGAGGAGCACCAGTTTTGAAAAATCTTAGGTTTGGCGAGTTTAGAAACCTTAGATTAACGACGTACCACTGAATAAATGTATGTAAAATACATTGTACACTCCCACTCAGCAATTGTCGTTTCCCCTAATTCAAAGTGGGTTAACAAACTACCATTAGTCATATACCAATAAAAATTCATAACATTGCTGTTTACTGCATTGTCCATGAATTAACGCATGCTGGAACGCCAGTTATAATGTCAATTATTGTACTCTATGGTCCTGTCAGTCTTGTGCACTGTAACGCACTACGTAACTCAGATTTCATTCCGAAGCTGGCCCTAGGCTATAAAAACCAATTTATGATTTACATTCGAGGTAACTGACATCTGGGTTAGAATTCAGATTGAGCTACAGATTGACAGACAACTAAGGTTCAGGAACACAGCAGCTCCTAACGGATACATTCTAATGGGATTGTGTCTATGTTTTTTGGATAGTTTCAGCGAGGTATTGAGCAGAATCAATTTTTTCACTCTCACAGGTCAATCTCATAGAACCTAATAGTCAGAAAAAAAGCGAGTTGTTATGTATTTTATTCCCTCATAAGTAAAAGTCATAATTCCTCCGAATGATTAAAAAAGATTGATGTGATATAATTGTTTTAAAGTAGTCGTAAATGAAGACGCTGGAAAATTATTCACAATGGGTTTGTGAACTATTTGATATGCAGATCTCTATTTCACTGAACAAACTACAAATCGGTTGAGTCGTTGGGTGCTAACGCAAATTGTAGTAAAGTAGGCTTATCTCAATCAGAATACGCACATGCTGATGCATGAAATAAACGCATCGCGCTTTGTATTGATTTCGTAAACTTATGAAAATATCGGACGCTGTTACTAGAGTCAACGGAACTGATACTGAATATTTCAAGCATATTGCTAAAATCCACCCTCATAGAACATGTTATGAATGAATGATTGTTGGTTTTTGTCTCAGACATTTTCTTCAGGGAAGCTTCATTTTCATCAAGCAGAGTTTCGCCAAACATGCCAACATATCAGTAAGTAAAAATGAGCTTGAAAAAAGAAATACAATTTGTCTACAAGACTTCAATGACAGCTAAACAGACAGCATCAAGTCCGTTCACAATATAAAGAGATGGCAGTCCCTTCTCTCATAACTATTTGTTATCAAAGCAGTCCATCATGAAACATACTCGGCTAGTTTGCCGAATATACTCAGCTGTGTTAATGCAGGTCTTATGCAGATGATCCACATGATACAAAGTTTTACTTGTATGATAACAAAAACCGCGAGGTACTACCGAAGATATATGTCGGTTGGAGGTTGCTCAGTTTTGTGGTCCCAATATGCTAGCAAGAACAGAGTCAAGACACTACCATTAAATGTACCTCGAAATACTTGTTTCAATGAGCGTTATTGGAAATTCTATCGATTTAGATAAACGTCTCCTAAAATAATAGAAAACGTATTCGAGTGAAGCGGATAAACCTGCTATTCTTGTATTTGTATGACAATAACGTAAATCCAGTCAAACAAAACTGGGTGTTGTAGCAATCTACACAGCTCTAATGCTGTTGGTGGTTGAAGCTGACCACTGTTTCTAACGGATGCAACCTAGGTCCATTCAGCTAAGCCAGAAATACTCACCCATTATCCTGTGATTTGACAAAAGAATGTGCAGTGACTGGAGCGACTGGAGCGACCTAACAACTTGCAGTGTGCAGCCGTTTAACACTAGGAATGGCAAAGAATAGGAGCGACATATTTGGATCCAAACTGAACGTTCAGCATGCGAGGTAATTAGCATGGCATCCAATGACATTTAACACGTTATCGACTAGTGTAAGCAAACAAACTAGCTGGCCAATATTTCTGAGTATTCCTCAGAAACACTACTTAACTCCAATAAGTGTCGGGATGAAAATAAATACAAAAATGTTCCAAACAAATGGGCGGAGGGTCGGCAGGCATTCTGTGTCTTCTGGCAACATGAGCAATAACCGGCTCGTAGTGGGTCTGGTGCACCGGGAAGGTTCTCAATGAATAGGGGACTTGCGTAACGTGCGGTCGAAACCAGCAGGTGCACACGGGTTGAATTCGAATTGTGTCAGAGCGTGCTGCGTTGTTGTTGACGCCGTTCTAGTTTTCGTTTGTGTAAATCGTATGCCTGGCTTACTAAGCCTTCGGCTCATGCTTGTTTGTGTTGTTTCCTTCTACAGGACTGTTGCTGGAACTCCTACTTTGAAAGAACGCTGTCCTCGCTGTCTTTAGGTCGCCCCAAAGTTGATCCACGAGTGTAATGGACAATCAGAATGAAAACGGCCGGCTTGTTTGTCACACTGGCTTTGATTTCACGGCGGACCTGCGACGTTTCATGGAAAAATACTGGATTTTTGAACAGGAATCAATATATGTACATCCATTTAATTATTCAACATTTCTGCGAATAGAAACGCTTTAGATCATTAATCATGCATCATTATCATCATCATCTCATCACCCAACATGATGGGAAGTTGACTGATTTTTCTTGTCTTAGCGAGATCCCAGATACTAGAACATCAACAAGCCAAGTAAAAATTAACTACACAACCAAAGTCTTGTACCAAATGAGTGGTGCTGGTTAACTGTGAGACACATCTCTAGTAGACACTTCTAACATTTTGAGGGAAAGTAGGAGAAATGGGCGTATATGGACGATTGGCGGTACATTGAGGCAATTTAAGGTCTAATCTTTTGGTAGTAACTATTAACCGCATGCACATTTGAAAGTACCGTGACTGTACTCAAGATCTCGTAGCAATTTAGTGACACGCTTAATGGTCTGTGTAATTTCACCTTAGAGAGAGTGGTGTTGTCATGGAATGCAGTTGACAAAATAGTTAATATGCCTTTTCTCAAAGTGACTAGGTATTTTGAATATTACTCACAAAAACAGTGGGGCTGAACGTTTAGACATGATAATTCGGCCGTACTCAAGATGGGATCAGCTGTGCAGTGGTCAACACGTTTTCTTCATGAAAGAATGACAGGGGTACTATTACACGCTATGCCTTACTGTCAAGGTTTAACCGAGTCGGACCACGAGAACAGTGCTTCTTCTCAAAAGAGATCGATTAAAAGGTTGGTCCGATTGCAAAAGCTACGATTAGTTGCGAGTGAATTTCCACTAACTTAACTTTCAATAAGTTGCTTGATCGATTAATTGTATAAACATTAATACATAACTTCACTTAAGTCAGGCTCCTAGTATAAACATCTGTATAACTGAGGCAGCCAAACAAAGTACATAAACGTTAGCCACAGCACGGAAAGCAATAAAAAACAAAACAATATGCATGTTTATCACTCTCCTTTTCCGGAAGGTAGGAACATCTTCCGAAAGATTTTCTAAAACTCTCTTCCATTCTGCAAAACCCACAGGAACATTCCGAGAACCTACGGCTTTGACACTAGCTCAAATTCGTAGTGACCTGAATGTAACCAAGGGAAAGATCCAGTAATTCGTTTCTTGCAGTTAAGGTCATATTTTGAAGATTATAGGCTATTGACCTATAATCCTCCGAATGAATTTCTTCCTAAACGAAATATCCGCTATAACAGTGGCTGGAATCAGTAAGCGGGTGCGAATATTCAGGAATTTAAACCGAGGTGCTGTTAAACAACATCCAGACATGCTGTGTTATTGCAAAAGATTAATGTTATGGTACCCTTCTGGCCTAAGTTCTTTTGAACCACTTTCACCGGTCACCAACACTTTCATTCCAAGGCAGTATGGTGAAACTTGGCGTTCTACTTACAAACCGGAAGTGATTACTTAACATGTACTGCACGCTGGCAGGTACAGTGTAAATTAGTCAGCAGAGGACTGGTTATTCTGGGAGGGATGCTTATTCGGCCAATTATCTTACTTCTGAAAACTGGGTTGTTTGACAGTTCAACTGGAAACTTATTACAGGTTGGTAGAAAAACTATGGGGTATTAAATGAAAACTTTTAAGAAAGGTAGAAACAAATGGTGGGCCCCAGTAAATAGGGGATAAAGTATGCCAAATGTTAGAAGAGATAGAAAGTTATTGTAAGACATGTGAACGTTCCTATTCATACCATTTCGAAATTTGTATACGTTGTACAAGTTTTTAGCAACAAGTTGCTCTCGTCAAAGCTCGACTGTAATGCACATTCATTGCTAGTTCCGAGATTTTAACTGCGGCTGCGTCTTCCTGAGAGAAACGAATTCACCACTGTACCATTGACCTCGCATGACTGAATTGCCACACGTTAACCCTCAGCCATATACGCCTGTGAGTAATGTTCAGAGTGACCGGTCGCCACCGGAGAATACACAAATGGAGGATAATGATTAATCGTTGTGATTTTCCGTCTTCGTTAACTTCAGATGTAAGTTGACATTACTGAGTACATCGTGCAATAGTTGCCTACGTTTGTACAGGTTATACATATACCGAATGCTTCCCAATTTTCCAGAATGCACGTTTTTCATTTCAGCATTAAATCGTATGATTATGACTTCGTTGTTATCTGCAAACTTAATTAGTACGACCGGGAAATATTACTCGGTGGTTTTGAGGAGGAACGTACTAACCGTAATGTGGCTGCTAAAGATTTCAACAATAACTAATCAAAGTATGCAAGTAAATACATTCCTCTAGTTTGTCAACTTTGCTGCATTGCAAACTGAAAAGTAACAGTTTTTGCTTTGTAACTTCGCTTTGTATATGAAATTAAATGACGGCACTGGTTTTTAAAGTTGAAAATACTAAGTTTTGCTTTCACCTTATCATTTCAAGGTTATTGACATCACTTGTAAGAAATTAACGCAGCCGAATAGTTCTAACTGGGCAAATGTCAAAGATTTTCTCATAGTATCGAGTAAAATTATTAATTCGGAAGCTTATGTTGTCGGGAATATTACCGGATTCGGTAGCTCACCTTCACTACTGATAGAGTTGAGAGAAACATATCTGAAGAAATGTTAACTGTTAGATTATCCTAGGTGCCATCACGTTTGTGAATTGCTCTTATGTAGAATATACTGGACAGGAAAAGATACACGGGCTGCGCACTTACATGTTAAAATGTTCAGTCCTTAGTGCAAACTGATCGTGTCAATCAGCGCTCTCAGCTGGTTAGATTGAAGCAGGTTGGTTAACTCAAGTGATCGGCCCTTTCGTTAACATTTTACAAGGTTTAATAGGTCAACGTTGCAAAAAAAGCATTTCATCGATTGTGTCTAGGCAGTTGCCATATTTGATCCACGTGAACTCATCACATACAGAGTTGTGATGAGATAAAAATTTCGTAAAGGATAATTTTGAGACGTATTGACCAGATAACATTTTGAAATGATTATGGAGTGAGAAATCACACACGAGACCATCTTACTTCAGTTAAGTTGTGACTCGTGGATAAAATCGCACATTCAATCAGCAGTTAGAGGATAAGGGGGAAACATGTTAAATAATTCCAATTGATTTTGGTGGTCTATCATTCGGCATCAAAGAAAATGATTCAAACTTGTTTACAAGCAAACGTAACGCTACTATTTGGATAGATCAATAGACAAACATACTGAATTTGATGTGGCTGCGGAGGCTGGTCAAAATACTTCACAAGCACATTTAAAGGTGCCAAAGAGAAATCAACCCCAAAGCCACCCATACTTAACGCAACTGTCAGGCCTAGAGACTAGCGTAGCGTGGGTGTACCAGGACCTAGATCCAGTATGTTACTGACAAAACGGAAGGGGTTATTCAAGGTGAAGGAATGCTGCTGCCAAGTCTATTTACTCAGCAGTGCGCAGCAACAGCATCGCCTTCATGGAAGCCATCCACTTTTATAACATGAATTTCGGTGCTTATTTGTCTAGCCCTTCGTTACCCACTCGCAAATATGATGAAAAACCTGAAAGATTTTGCGGCGGTTTGAACAAGTCTTGTTGGGAAGAGAAATGTGTTGAAAATCAACAAACTTGGTGATCGAAGTAGTCGTCGTAGTGAATGTGAATCAAAGATGGGATAAGCAACCAATCGATGAATGATCTTGCATTCATAAGAAATTTTGTTAATACAAGTTTGCGTCGGGACTATTATAGGTGAATGATTCTGCCTACGTTGAACCACATACCATGCGTTTACGAGTGTTCAACAGCCAATATTGTTTACGTGGGAACTCTTGGCTAACAACATTAATTTGCTGAACTGTCCTACTGAAACATATCACGTTTTGTCAGATACGCAAAGCCTTTGCGAAATAATAACTTTTTTCGGGATGAGTGAAGAACACCAGCATCTGGTTCCTGTATGTTTTAACAGATTGGTCGATGAGTAAAGTCCAACGTGTGTTCCATAAGTTCAAGTTAATTGACAGTATAGAAACAATGTATTACGCAGCGTTTCATGCCTAGCCTGTCAGTTTTACCTGGCGTATCATTTATCAAAATGATTATTATCTGAGGATAACTTGGAAGCTGTGTTTAATAATCTGATTTTCGCGTGATTAGAAACAGGTCATTTGGAGATAGAAAAAACGACTGTGTGACTGAAAACGGTGCAACGCTTTGGCCTAAGATACCCACCGATTTGCCACTGTTGTCTAAATATAGTTTAGGTTTCACATGCCATGAAGGTAAGAGGTTTTTTCAAAAGTGTTGAATGGTGTGCCGCTCATTCCATCACATAGCAGTGAGCTGTAAATTGTTTGGAAAGTCTCTACCTTCCGGAACGAAATCTAAAGTGGAACTTGTGAAATACTGCATATATTAGTTTACTGAGTTTCTATTGGTTACCTCTTAGAGAAGATGCATCAATAAAATGAAGAATTACAATTGGTGGCATTCCTATTGGTCTGCTCGGTTCCGCTAGTAGCTAGTTTTTTTTAACTCGTGAGGCACTTAACTAACTTGTTTTACTCCGAGGCACGCTATAACAAAATCCAATGCTGGGGCAACATGCTATCCTGAGTGGTCACCGCGCTGACATGCTAGTCTGCTCGCGTTTTCGACAGTGATTGACCGTAGTCTTCTGCAATTCTTCGGTTGATTTCGTAGTGATGCGTTTGTATAGTCCAATCTCTTAACATAAATATTCACACAATCCTGTTCAATCCAATTTATACCTCAGCACACTGTCATCACAGACGGTCAGAGTTTGCTCAGTCCACTAACAGTATTACTGCAGACGACGAGCAATAGAGTACCCACTTCACCCGAGTAGAGCAAACATTGCCTAGCCATATGCGCTCTTCTCCCAGTATCGTCAATCCGGTCAATCAGTCGATTAGCATATGTATGAGCGCGTTTTTTCTGTGCTCTCCCTAATCCCAGATTCCGATAACTTAACATGTTGGGCAAGAACGAAACAATAACGTAGCTAATAGATGATTTCAAACAAGAAAATATTACGATTACTTTTAAGTCTAAAAATTTGAGAACAGGAGCCAAATTGTTTATACTATTGTAAGCAATTATTTGATTGGACGAACGTTTCGTTACTGTAAGATATAATTGAAAGTGCTGGGAGTTCCAGTGGTGTCCATGTTTTATTGAGCTTGAGCTAAACGCACTAATCTGATATGACGATATTTGTTTCCGCGTGAACCTAAGTGGGCGATGGTTTGACCATGATTAGTAGTCACCGGACCCCTTTCACAAACACTGAGACCAGACATCTTCCCCTTCCAGATAAAATGAATTTCAAGTCTATCATTTTCTCCAATTCTTGAGCTTCGTTTTCCCCATACGCTTAACTTCATCAGTGATTTTTGGTTGATTAGCGAGGTGATTAGGCATCTACCATGGCTCCAGAATGACGTGAGGGATGCTTCTGCAGAGAGCTGGCTTCAGCATCACGCATACTCAGAAGTGTAGTTTAGACACCTACAGATAAATGGATTACGAATAACACAACGTTATGAGCAAGTTGTAATACTCAACGTTTCAACCAATTCGGGTGGCCTTCCTCAAGAGTGTTGTAATCGAAATCGATTACAGCAGATTTCATGAGACAGTCGCATTTAGTACGCTCAGTGATTGTAACTGTGAGAAAAGTCCAAGTCATGGGGTTATATGTTGAAGTCAACAAGACAGTTACAGTGTCTCATAATATAAATAACATGTTAACCACGAAGCCCAAACTGTTTGACTTCATTCGTACTGAGTTTGGTGCGGATATCTTCCAACTGGTCACTTGTACTCTGAAACACGGATGTGTGAAATAATGTTCTGATGTCCAGCAACATTTACGAACAAGCAGCGAAGTAGCAGATCCTGAGGGAGAGTAGAAACTTACTCTGACAATTTTTTAAGATATCCATGAAACACACGTAAAGTATTTATGGTTATTCAATTACTGAGAAATAAAACGAACTGAAATTCACGCTTTAGCTGTTCGCAGACGCAAATTGATGCAATTCATAACAATTATGAACTGAACCAACTCAATCAAATTTGGTTAGCCTGACCAACAGCATAAATCTATCATTACAGAAGAATAGAAGAGTGGGTTTTGTTACCAATGGAATGCAATGTCCAGTGGAGATTTATTGCATAACGATCTCTAATAAGTAAGGCCCCTCGTCATTACCAGTAATGATAAATAAGGCCGCAGCCAGTCAGCAGGCTTTGTGATGGGAAGTTGTCCTAATGATTCTCTCCGAATCGGTCCAGTTGAGAATTTCATCTGGTTACGAAAACAGCAATCAAATACAAGTTTTTTTTTCAATTTGTTACCAACAAAATACATTAGTCCCCGTCACCATTCACGAGACAAGGTCAGATAAACAGTGATTCAGCCTGGCAGCATGAAATTTTATTTAGTTCACTGACGGTACTCTCAACATCAACAACTTTGCATCGTTCCTCAGTTTTAACAAAACGATTTTTGTACTTCCCACACTGTTTACCTGAAACTCGTTTTCATTCATAAACATACTGCAATCAAAGCTCAGCATAGCTTTTTTTCAGTGTTGTAATCAGTTCTAGAACCTTGACTGGATAACATTTACCCGCTTTCACCTGATTCATTGGTGACTATCTCTGACCTACTGGAAATGTGGTCAGTGCACTGGTGTGCTGAGGTACACTATGGACAATTCAGCAATGCAACCCCGATGCTTTCTGTCACCGAAACATCATACTCCTAGTCATTCCTCAATGCGGTCGCCTCAGTTAAATTCAGAGCAACAATCCGCTTATTAGGGATTTTTCAAATGGTCTCCCGCAAGCGGTATTCATCCGCCTCTCCTCCCTAAACCAAATGTATGTACAGTTGATCAAAGTACAAGCTGAAGCTGTGAGTACAGCATATTTCACTGATCTGCGTTTGAGAAATTTCACGCCCTTCAGTTGCCTGAATCTATTGAGTTGCCACGAATAGGAACAGTTAGCCCCTAAGCATAAAACCTGTCTATCCTGTCTATATTGGATTATTCCCACGGGACAGAGGTGTTCAGTTTTAGTGTCTAGCCTGAGGATATACGTATGTAAATTAACAATTAATAAGCCGGAATAATGTAAAGTTGAGGCATGCGAAATGTATTTGATATCCGCGTTCCTCGAATTTGCCAGCATCTAGACACCCGGACGATTCCAAGATTAGAACCGTGCTAGCTTACCTTTAAAAGCATATTCAAAAAGCGGATGCTTGAGCAAATCGCAAATTAACGATGAAAAAGTAAGCAGTGCAACAGACTGTTGACACTGATCGAGAAAGCAAGTGAGATGTAACACGCACACTTGCATCTATATCTATAATAGCTGATCACATTGATTCAAACGAAGATAGTTCCGTACACATACGTCGCTTCGTTGGATCGCTTGTGATTCTGTCCACAAACTCGAAGACATAAGCTGGATAGGTAGCTGAGCGGAGGTGTGTGTAGCACAACTGGTCAAAGCTGGTCAGCCAGAAAATTAGAACTCAAGCACAGGGAAAAATTACCTTTGGGAAACAGTAAGACAAAAACTTCCCACTGGCAAGATATCAGCCAAAATGACAAACGAATATACTGGAGGTCGGACAATTAGAATTAACGGACATGGCATCAGATGCGGAAGATGTTTAAGAATAGAAGTTTATATAGGTACATTTTATACGGTATGGAAAACAAAGGACTTTAAAAGTCTACTGCAAGTTGAAGCACCATCATTGAGATAGCCCAGATCAAGAAAATTGAAGAATCAGACATGTGTCAATCACGTATTCGCAGCACAGGGGCCACTGGCTTACATGAATCAAAACTATACAACTGAACCGGTGTCCATCCCGTATGTCGGTGTATACGCTTGTGAGAAAGAGTGAATTTTAACAGAATATAACAAGGTTAGTGGAGGGTACTAGGAGCCTCTGTTTAAAGGCAGTTCAGTACCATTCACGTGAATAAAGCATACGTGGTCACGATTAGAAGTCCGACCATGCTTTCATGAAGCAATCAGGGCTTTAAGCGCACCAATACTCTCACATTAGGCATGATTAATAGGCCATGTGCAAACGCTTAGCCACGTTCGCTTGTGAGTAGTGTCTAAAATGTCCAGCCGCCTCGAATGAAGACGGAAATTGTTCTGGTAACTTCAGTCGATGACTCCCACGACTGAGACTTCTAACCAAGTTGAAATAACAAAAAGCATTAATTATTTTGCCCGGAACATAGTAGGGAATTTTGATTGATATAACTTGAGCATTATTCGTAGATATTTCCCTCCCACTGACTTTGCAGTGCGTCCCTTACGCAAACGAACACCATGATCTAATTTCGTTATTGTTAGAGCTCGTCACTAGTGCATATCCTTACTACGACCAGCTATGAAACCACGGTTAGGCTTTCATGAGACAGTCGTATTTAGTACGCTTTGTGATTGCAGCTGTGAGAAAAGTCCAAGTCGTGTCTCCATTGGAGAAGATTAACCAGCCCGAGCATTACTCATAAGCGAATGTGGCTGAGCGTCTACAAGTGACAATTCACTCGTGCCTAATTTGAAGTCAATGATTCAGTTGTCATTGTAATTGCTTTATTTTGTCTATATTGAACCTACTGCCTCCTTTTCAAAGGGTCTGGCTAAAGACCCCAAGGGAACGTTGAATCCATGGTCAGTAATGTCAAATTAATTATTGGATTTAGACGATTTCTATGTAAATCTTGAATGGCAGCTTTATCATCTGAAGGTATAAAGCGCTGGTTGTAAATGACCGTCGAAAAATAAATAAGTTCAAACCATTTACGTCAACATCCACCAGTATACGAGAAGTGTAGGCAGAATATGGTTTGGGAGAATAATGCCAGATGTGCAACTTTAATACAGACTTGCGGACGTATGTATATACACCTCGACACAAGAACGAGATAGGATCAACTGTAAGCGCTCAGCCACTGACATGCTTCAAGGAAGCTGGCAATAAATACGAATGTTCTAACAAACTGGCTTCAGCTAACACAGTGGCCATGCGCATCCTGTTGAACGAATTTATGTCAAACTCAGTTTACTGAAAGTTTTCTAGATAAACTGGTCTCAACAACAATCGATATCTCTTCTAAATGTGATGACGGTCAGGCACTGTCCTGTTATATGGGACGCGAATTACATAACCAAATTGCAATGCGTTTCTATGCAATACTATGGTGCCCACGTTTCACTTAATCCATCAGCGAAACTAAAAGCTCAGAGTTGAAGGCGCTGTTGACAGTGGAACCTCAACCGGCAGAACACTCCAAACAGTCTGGCTTAAAGTGAAGCGACACGATGTGAACCCACAGTGTGCCGTTTGCCATGATGAACTGCTATCAGCGGCTCACAGTCTTTGTGCAGCCATATGTACAACGATGCAGGTTGTCTCTATTGAACATGTGTACTTCCCGGTGGTTTTCATGCAAACAAAGATTATCCACCTGCGACATGGTATCGTAGAAATAAGTCCAAACCATCTGCACCCGTGCCACTGCTAATACACCATATCACCAACAGGTTGAAATTGGTAGTCACTGTAGTTTCCTCGGAAATCGGAATGAGGTTAACAAGGCGAAAAATTGTCTCACAAAACACTTCAACGAGTTTCGGCACTATCTATCATTCGTTCAACCATAAATGGATGATTGAAAAGCCCACACGACTGGGTTTTCGGATTGCTCCCTAGTCGATCACTGGGTAATAAGTAGTTCACACTTTGAGACATAAAACTTCGTTTAAGATATGGATAGGTTGCCGCGAACGTGCTTGAGGCGCATGAAAGTAAAAGCGTTGGCAGAATATTTCAGTCTATTTTTATACATACATGCTTGCACAATTCACTATTGCATCATTCGCATTATTTTGTTCATAAATCGGGCAATTCAAACACTCCCAACAGTCACTGGTACGGTATGCTCCAGAAGAATTACTGACCGTGAGAACAAACGTTAAAACATGCCGGGTCTACAGTTTACAACTCGTCTGTGACAGCGAAAAAGCAGATTGTCAATAGACAATGCATGTAATGGTCACAAATCGTCCTAACTAAAATTTACGGTGTGGCATGTTAGATAGAGCAAACTAGAGGTAAAACGACATCATGTCAATTCGATTTACACAATATGCCATCGCAAGATACGGATAAAACCGTATCTGTGATTTTGCACCTGCCAACCAAATAAATCTGTATTTCCGATTGGATATTTAAAGTTCTTTTATACAAAAGTTGGTATTGTGGCACTTTGTAATGAAAATGAAAGCGTGAGACAGTTGAACGGCATATCAATGGCTCACTCTCTCTACATCCGTCTGGGTTCTATTTCCTCTGTCCAACACAGGATTCTCTATTGTACAAATGATATGTGAATCCCCTATAACGTTTTGCTGTAGCCAAACAGAGAGTTTTGCATTTTTTTATCTTCTCCCAATAAAACTTCCCGTTGGCATTTGAAGTTGACGTAAACGCTCTCAAGACTTATTGGGCTACATCACTAGGCATCAGTTAGATTATAATTGGTGCTGAACAGCACATGGGATAGTTTTCATGTCAGTTTCAGCCATATCAAACCTATCTAGAAGAGGTATTTTCTAGAGCAATGTCTAAGTAATCAAGTATAAAGCATAGACCCACCTGCTATACTGAATTATTTTACATATAATGACCAACCAGTAATGTTGTGAATTAAGAATGAGAGTGACACGATTGTTTATTCAACAAAGCGAAGTAGGATGCATATATTCTGACATTACCTCAAGCAAGAATACTCGTTCTCACATAAAAATAACAATGGAACAAAACTGCTACTTACGACAATTTTCTGCTTGGAAAACACCACTTCTTGCTAGACTGCTCTCTAATATTTACTCATGGCTCTTCTTTCCACTTGTGCAACATTCAACTAATAGTCCATGCTTGACTAATCACGAGTAGTACAATGCGAACGTTCAACCTGACAACGATAGCATACACTGAAGCTTGAAGCGAACATTATTCGCTGGTAATTAGCGGGGAAGTTGGTTCATGTAAGTTCGAAATCACCTAGTTGATCGCAATAGCAATATTGTGAACTACTGATGAGCTCTAAAAGAGCAATTCGAATGGAAAGCTTGTTTTTGAAGGAGGTTGAGTGTAGAGTTTACCTGAATGTAACCTAAGTACAAACATTCATTTGGCGTATATCAAACAGTAATTTTTAAAAAGGACAACGGTTGTTTGGTTTGAACCAGCGCCTGTGTGTGCAGCTATTTTGAACTGAAGGGACCCTTTCTGTTTCAACTAAGCACTGGACCCTCGACGTACGACGCATACATTTTTACCACACATTTCCAGCTGAAACAGAACACTATCGCTCCATCCGAACGAGAGACTGGTATCAAGACTGTTCATTCCACATTGTCTTTTTCATTTGCAGTGTTTGCGTTTGTTTTTTGTTGCGGTATCTTGGAGCGCATACCAAAACTAATAAAGGGTTGATTAACTATTTATACCGCCATTACCTGTCACACAACGCAAGCAATCTCCGTCAGTTACAGAACAATTGTTGTAGACTGTTCATAAGACCCGCTATACAATAGGTTTTTGAATCATGTTCTTTCATTACCACCCTGTCATCTTTAAGTGTTTCGTGATTCTGTATTCTACTTATGAATATCCCGGCGTTGCCTAAAGAGGTTTTCGAATCAGATATTCCACTAACAGTACTATGGTCAATAGTGAGTCGGTTGGTTCGTGAGTCTAATTGCCGTTGTTATTCTGGTTCTATTTCCTTTATGTACCACTTCTGTGTTAGGTAACGACTGTCAGTAGCATTGGGAATGATATTAAAATCTTGCAAAAAATTCTTAGGACCTCACCTAGGTTCGTAAATGAAACTGTTACAGTTTCTGAACAACAGATGTTGAGCTTACACACTTCAGCCGTTCGTGGTTATACAGTACACTACTTCACCATGTGATTTATAAAAATACCAATTGTGTTAGTCGTAATGACTTACTGTAAGTTTTCATCAGCTAAAACTATGTTGAACTTTGCTAGGTCAACTGAGAAACGAAGTTTACTGCAGGGTGTGAATCAACAATTTGGAAGACCCTGTTAAAATGTCGATCACTGCAATGAGGCAGGTATTCATAAATGTCAAGTATAAAGAATCACTGGCAATGATGCACTTGTGAATTAATGTAAGAAAAATGTACCTTTTTCAAATGGCAGCGGAGTATTTGCTGAAAGAACGCAGCAACTCCTTAATTTGTTGTTTGTAAGTGACCTTTCGATTCCATCGTTGAGTCTGTTTTTGTAGTAGGCTTTACACTGGACTGTTGATTAGTTCATGTGAATGCCCTTCTCATTCATTCTTAGCTGGATCATTTGACCAGTTTACATCCAACACTGCTTGCTTGGGCTACAATTTATTACGCGTAGTGATTAAGAAAATGATCTCATTTGCATGTATTATGTAAACCTCTCAGAAAACATGGGTTATGCGTTCGGGTGCACCATCCTTTTGACCGATCGATCTGTTCATCTGATGTATTGCTAGTAGAAGCTGTATTATAGGAGTATCAAAGTATTATTGACTGAGAGGTTGGTGATACATCATCACGAGTTGACAGATCCAATTATCCAGGTTGTACAGCTCACATTGTTACACTTTAGCGACAGTGGAATCGTTTTCTAAATGTCATATGTCACCAGTTAAAAAAACACGTTATCTGCGATCTTACGTCAGTAGCGAGAATACCGGCTTACTTTTTCTCATCTCTTTGATCCGCTGTAAACCTCATCAAACAAATCTCACTAATATCTGACTCATGCGGAGATTTTGACAATTTTGGGCTACTACCGCAAAAACCTAGGGATATATTAAAAGAAAATCGATATATGTTGAGTGTTTACGATGTAATGACTGGAAGCTGAATTGCCGTAAACCTCACTCCGTAAGATATATCTGATTAACCAACGACAATACATGAAGCATGCGATCATTTTGTAACGAAGTATATGTCAGAAGCTGGTTATAGCGCTGCATGTATTAGATATCTAAGGAATTAGATAACATTGGTTTTAATATGTACCAAGTGATTGTCAACCAAATTTCCGACTGGAATTAAACTGCCTCTGTTTAATCTCATTATTAAATCGTAACCTTCTGATCATTGACAGCTTTGAAAATATTATATCGTACAGACTACAAACGTATGCTATAAAAATGTTAGCAAAGTGA
>JTDE01000475.1:72664-92780 GCA_014338405.1 Paragonimus skrjabini miyazakii
AATTTGCGAAACCATTAGAGCAGTCTGAGTCGATGCATCTGAGAAAATCAACTTAGCAAAACTGTCAAGGTTACTGATATGCATAAGTGAAGACCAGACAATGTTTGAGGCATATTAGAAACTGTGTTTGAAAAGATAAAGGATATAAGACGGAAAACATTGATCAAACTTCAAACTGGAAGCAGAGAAACTATCCAGCCATGCCGAGGAATACTCAGCAATAACCACTGTTGCCAGGATGGAGCCTGTCTTTCGTATATGCCCAAATGGAACGCAGACATTTTTTCCGTACCGTAGTCTACTGGCACTATACAAATAAATTCGTCTATTCAACAATGATGAACATGACTGTAAACGGTTCCACAGAATATCCGTTTCAATAAAACATTACTGTCAAAAGCGTTTCGCAAAATTCCGGGTCCGGTCCTTTGTAATTCGAAAAATGTAACTGTTACTCAGTTTTTCTTAACAACGTCATCAGTACAGTGAATTTGGAATATGGTTATTGTTACGCTCGGTGTGTGTATTAGAAAATGCTTCAAGCAGCATAATGCTCCTTTCTAACCGCTATGCGAACAGTGTGATGTTTTATTCGGGGGTGGGCTCGGGGATAACGTCTTTAATTAACACGTTCTTTAATTGGAGACAAGCGAAATCGCAACTATGAAGAGAGTTATGATGTACGCTAATAAAATCTTGCCTCGCTACTTGGACACTCTCACGCGAACAACAGTGCAACATACAAGCTTGTTAGATGTACGGCATTGAATTAGTGTTCAGCAAACTCAAACTGGTGAACCTCATGCCAGGAACCTTATCTACTTGATCGCCAGGCGCCGCCTGAATGAAATTAATTAATTCGACCCATTTAACTCGTTCGAAAGACTGTCGCGTGATCAAAACTCAATTCCACTGGCGTTTAATGAAACTACACTGGTCCGACGTCACCAGCCGACACTGTGTGCACGGAGTTGTTGAAACAACTTGCCGACTTGCAGCATTCTTGAGTTCATACTAGTTGGTGCGAATGTTGGTGTTGTATGTTGTATAGTGTACAAATGCGACCAATTAGTGTAGAAGAACTGTTAATGGTAGCGTAATATTTACTCTCTCCGATGCGATAAATAGTTTGCCTACACATATGTCCCCATTTCGGTAAAATTTGTGTGAATTGTCTTCAAATGATTATTATGCAACGGTTTTCAGGCCAAAAACTGTTGGCCTGATATTTTTCCGTGTACGAGGATTGGCCCAACATTTATCGAACCGCATCATTGAGTGATGATTGTATTTCACTAGCACCAGGCAAAACAATCTCATTGACGGATGTCACATGAACGTGGCTAAGACTATATGTGCTTCACGCGACTACTGTCGTAACACAACAATAGGTTTCATCTGACACAACGTTAAATCCAATTTTGGAACATTCTGTATACAACTATATTCGGTCAATAAATATACTTATTCTGACTGAAGCCTATCAATAATTAGACCTTTCAGCCAAGAAATTGTAAAATGTTCAGTTCTCTCACAGATCAGATGGCCTCTCTTGAATTGAGCCTATCTTTTGTTCGACCTAACACCAATCGCTTTGATGACTTCAGTTATTGGTGAGTAGCCGGAGGTTGTTTGAGATGTGTGTTCAAAGAGCAAATAATTCCTCTGAAAAGACAAGAAGTGTTGATCTAACCTTCTCCCCTTAACCATGGGAGAAATGTAGTTCTAAACATTTTCTTTTCATGATGCTGTGGCAAATCACGCAGTATTGAGGCGATTATGCTGCATTGCTTGCCTTATTAGAGCATACATCAGATTTCAACTCTTGGCCATTTCGAAAAACTTCCAAATCTGAGAGCATCTTCCGGAGACTAACATTTCGGCATCACAAGTGGTTGCCTAATCGACAACTGACAGATCAATTCACTTTATGTTTATTTAATTTTCCGAAGGTTGATTCAAGCGATTAAGTTTGGAAAACTCTTAACATACAATAGATTACAAAAGCAGTTTTATTGGAAAATAATTGCGATTGCTGGAAAATAATTGGTAATTGCACATCAAAGAATCTGAATGAAAATTGTCACAACTATTGTGTAACTCAGGTATATTGATTAATTACAATTAGGTTAACTGCAATGCGATCCCGATTAATATCGGCGACCAGTCATTTAGTTGGCCGTTTTGTCAAAATTTTTCAATTGATAATGCATACAAGACACAATTATTCACGGAGTTTGCACTCGTACATTGCTGAACTAATCAAGAAAGGTGTGACGATCGTTTTATGGGGTGCTAGAGACTTGTTGACAAGGCTTAGCTGAAAAGAACAGCTACGTGTGGGAGTCCAGAGTTTTACTAAGTTGAATAAGCTGTGTAGCATGCGGGATGAAATTACCTCATTATGTAGCCATGTGAAATACTGTGTGGTTTATTCCACTCTGTCAAAATGCAGTTTCCATTGATCGCTTAAGAAGAAAAATGGATGAATACATGGTACATTAAATAGTTTGCAACCACACATCTCGTTTATCCATAAGTTATCAGCCGTATTCAGAAGTGACCACCGTTGTGGATCTTTTGTAGACGGTGTTCAGCTGATATTCGCGTACAGTATGTGACTGTGAATAACTACGGGGTAACCTATCCAAAATCTATTTACTGTTTCGAGAATATGTATGCCGTTTACTATCCAGAACAAGATACTCACTCACACCGCCGGTTAAAACTCCTCCCAATACAACAATGATTACCTGTTATTAGAATCTCCCTCAAATCGTGCTTCATTCTTTCAAAGTTCAGACAAATACCACCTCGTCGCATCAAAATCGAGCAGACCAAATAGATTTTGTTCACCGGTGAATTGAACCCTGCAGGTATTAAGTTCACCGAATCTACGCTTTCTGTGGACACATGGGGTGGGTGGAGAATCTGCTGGGCCAAAAGGTTACGAGAAAGTGACATCCCCAAATGATCTGATTCCAGATGTAATGAAGTCACATCCCTCATTGGTTTTGTTCGCCGCTACGTTCATGTGACGTTGAAAACAAAACACACATCTTTACTGTGAACGAATTATGCAAACCACAGAGCTTATTCTACCTCTTTATTACGGGTAATTACAACGACGTCGAAATTATCCAGGTATATTCCCAATTAGATTCCCAAAACGGATAATCGGCATCCTTACTGCGGTTGCGCGGGCGGAAAGCCTGGATGCAAGTGAACGTACCTAAAATACACCGTACATGAGAACCCCTTTATTTGCGTAATTTTTCAATTTCGAAATATAGAACGGCTATCAGTCCATCACTGGAACATACCAATCACTTGACACCAGGTCGACTTTATATATTACTTCCATAACCTACCATAGAAAGGTCACAACATAAAACTTTGAACAGGCCGAACTAATGTAGCTAACAGGCTACTTCAGTATATTTCACGGTGATGCTGAGTGTGAATCTAAATTGTCACCGAGTCCGAAGAAGGATTCATAAGACAGAGGAACAGTTTGTGTCCCACTAAGGGATTACTACTACCCGTTCACTGCTCTTACGAAGAAAAAGCACGACGAAACATAGCTCTTGCGTGAGAATTACATGATGTTGGCTACAGCTACATGGTCGGGGTATATGTGCGTATTGAAGCACATTCTGGTGTATGAGGTCACTCATGCCACTACGGGCAAAAAATGAGTACGTATGGAGTATAATATAGAGCCGGTTCATTTCCATTACTCAAAATGTGCATCGCATTTCATTACATTCTAATATGGCCCAGTTTTTTAATGTAGTTCTTCACAAACTACGCATTCCTTCATTCACTTATATTGCTTACATTTCGTGTTGTTATGGAGTGTCTTAGCGGTCGTTAGAAAGAAAACAACGAGTGAAACAGTAATGTATTTATACCTGTATTGAGCCAATACACATAGGTCCCGAGTAAACACAATTGAAGCTCCATGAACATCATCATGGATCATGTACTCAAGCCAGCATTGTGTGTACAAAAACAATTATATGTAAGCCTTAGACTGCCATAGACCTAACTGTTTTGCGTTGTTGTTTTTCATCTAATTGGTTATGTTATTTCTTCACCCTCACTCCAATGGTGTCATACATACAGTCCTAGTTATTGTTATTTGGTACTGAAGAGGCAATACGAAATGCTAGCATTTACGACTGTTCGTCTTCCTACTGATTTGTTCACATTTTGAATCAATTAAAATCATCCTAAATCTGGTTGAAGTAGAAACTCAAAGGCGGCAGACATGCGACCGAATAACCATTGTTAAGGGCAGTATGCGTTGCTCGTGTGTAGTCGCTTACAGAAAGTAATTATGGTGCTATATCTATTTGTGAATAGAGGAAAGTATCGTTCTTCAAAAGATTTAGACCCAACATGGAGGCAGACTAATCCCACGGTTAACCAGATCTCTCAACCTGATCATTTTATGCTTATTTCCAGCAAGTCACTTGAAGAGTAACACCACTATATCACAGCTTTGGGCGTCGAACAAACTAGAGGAAATATTTAGACAGCTTTACCAGGCACCCTTATTTAAGACTCCAGCGATAAGCCTGAGAACCTCTTCGGATGAGTTCACAAATGCCTGGAGATCGATTATCGGGTATTTTTTTGGTTATCCTTCTACCACCTTTTATTTATCAAAGTAACCCACAGTCCTACTTAAGTTCTTATGATGTGACTGAAATCTTTTTAGTAAGGAAAGTTTGACCAATACACATATATTTACTTACATGCTTTTACCTCTCAAACGATCACCCAAAATTAACTTTCACCATAATGAAACGACCCACGCTTTAATTTGGTAATTACTTATTACTTGAATAGCACCTCAAATATCGTCCAGGTTATTCGGTAGTGTTATTCCTCTGCCACTTGCATGTGACGACTTGCTGCATTTAAGCTTTGTTCAGAAACGTCGAGTTAGTTCTTTCGACGTGAGAAGCGTGATCATGGTTAAAGCTACATGCATGAACTGTCGGTGCTGTCACCCGTGCTAGTGTTTGACTGAACCAGTTTCAAGATTCTAGTGCATTCAGCGGTTTCTTCAAGCAATAACTGCAACATCATACTACTTTTGTCGATGTAACTTACAATAGTAGTTGCTGAACAGTGTTTATCCAAAACGAGTCAGAGCGAACAAACTATGCGTGCGATTGCAGTGTTGTATAATCAGATAGCTCTCAATAAGACAGTTCTTGTTTCTGTATGTGTTGACCACACTGTCCAACTTGCCAAATCCATACCCTCAGCTGGGTCAGTCCTCGATGTTTGGTTCCATGGATTTCCGTCTTGAATAATCCACATAGATAAAACCATCCTGTTATTCTCTGAATGGTTGGTGAAAATGGCTCATCTCAAAGGAGGGAGCAGAAATTAAGTGCGGTCAACTGAGTTTGTCTCATCAGCGGGCTAATCAATTTCTTTCAAATTTCACACCGCATTGGTTCCAATAAGTTGACCTATCACGCAGTTACGACACCTGATTGTAACTCATCATGCGTTAATACAGCTTTGCGACCCCGGAGCCACACTAAGGTATTCTGCAGACTGCACATGTTAGAAACATCTCTGATCACAGCCTTCGGTTACAGATATTCGCGAGTGATAGTCACTGGTTGTCCTAATGTCTTGATAACCGTGTGGTTGTAGAGTAGGAGATACTGCATAGCCCATTTGAATGGGAATTTTACCTATTAAACCATCAGTAATAACATAAGGAATGAACGCAACACACATGTACCTGAGGCAAGAGAAAGCTCGATACTCGAAGGTATGATTTCACACATGTTCATGGATAAGCGGGATAGTGGGGAGGCTATATCAGTTTGAAAATTTTCTCATAATACATGCGCTATAGTGTCGCGGATGAATCGTGGAAGCGAAATGGAGGCAGTGTGACGTAACATTAAATTAACTTCCAATCCAGGTTCAACTACCTATTTTGGATCAAACTGTTCGTTTGATTCCTGTATATTAACGATAATCTCATGGACTTTGCTCTTTGTTTGTCTTCTGCCGAAACCGCTGTGTATAAACTGGCTTGACAGAGTACCAGGAAAAGCACTTGTTAGCCATATCTCTATTTCCGTTTTGATGAAACTACCCCACTGTCTGCGGTAGATACGATTAAGAGTTGTGTCAGCTCTATCGAATTTACTTACAGCCTATCGAACTTAACATGCGTTCTTACCGGTTTTTTTTACAGAATGCAAGGAGTTCATGGACTTACAGTTGAATGACTTGGTGGCTACCTGAGATAAGTCAACAAAACACGTGATACAGGTTATAGTGTTTCTGTAACATCTTGGCAGAACATACGGTGAAAATGTTTCGAAACGGTTCGTGCTATAAGCACGCAAGTTGGGTATTTAGTATTTAGGGTTGAAAATGTTGACAACAGAAATATAAATAGCTCGAAATTTTTTGTAAACCTGAATGCAGTTGTTGCTATGATTGTCATGGTGATACTTATTCACGATGCTTGGTTGGTCGCATGTTCAGTCGAACTTCCCATTAACATGTCATCTTTTCTATGTTCTCTCTCTCCATCATTTACGACTGGAACTGTTGGAATGCAGTATCATCTCATAGTATGCTTTAATCATTTTATACCTGACAAAACCGATGAAAGTGAGGACCACCTCATCAGTCCTTCTTACTAAAAATGTGGCGCCAACCCAATTACAAGAATTAGTTAGTGGATGACATCCTTTGGTAGCAAATGCCTTGCTATCAGTCAAACTTGTATCTTCGTTTTGTTGAGGTACAATGAATATTTGGCTGTTCACAGAGTCATGTATCCAGAACGCATCACTTGATTGCTTCACAATTAACGTGTATGGACCATAGGTAATTACTAAGTCCTTGTCAGTGCTTATGGTGCAACCTAGTTTCAAGGTTCTTCGCATTTTTCTAATATCCTAGTAAGCTAATCGGTCGAGGATCCATGGGAGCCTGTCTACATAAGCAACATTGATATGTCGATACACCATTTAAGGAACTGAGAGAAGTTACTCGAAACCCCACCGGTGTTTGTCAAACAGTGAAATGTTCTCAGTGTGAGCTCGTACAAGGATAAAGACAACTTATTGCAAAAGGTGAGTCTAAACGTTTCTTCTTATTCAGCCACCCATTGACTGTCGTTAGATTTGTGGGCAATGCAATGTCGTAGCTCGGCCCGTAGAGCACTTGCTGCATTACGGTATGGTGTTTCCGTCAATGGTTCTGAATTTTCATATTTGGGTCTCATCCAAAATAACGTAATATCATCGTTCATTACGCGTGTCACATCAACGATATATCAACCCGCCGGGGCTAATCATTGTAAATACTAACTATGAATATGTGTCAACTATCATTTCAGTGAATGTTAGGGCTTGTCCAGTTGGGTCGATGTCGTGCAAGTGGTTGAATCAGTATAAGTAAACACATTCAGCAGTGCACATCAAATCGCCGGTTTGATTAGTGACAAATCACTTCCGAATGATTACAATCAAAAAGACGAATTAGTTTTGTGAACCAAAGCGGTTTCTCATCGATCACAATGCAGAGATCAGTTCTGTCAAACTAATTGCGTGGAGTCCTGCGGCAGAGAATTAATGACCTCAGATCTAGTAAACCTTACCCAAGAAAACTCTATGAGTAAGACACAGAAGGCAAGTTATGAAGACTGCTGAAAAATAGATTAATATGTCGTCAGATTCTCGATGGGAATTCACAGATCTGGTGAGTGTGAAACAAATCTACCATAGCAGTTTGTTATAGTCTTTCATTAAACGTGCATACCGTCAATTTACAATGCGCCACAGTATGCGCTGTTTTACAATTACCGCTCGACCTGTAATCCATTTCTTCTCAGAAAAACGTTAGAAATAGTTGGAAAATAAACATCAATCTGTGTATTTTAATAAAAAACCAAGCCTGTTGAGTTTATTTAAAAGTAGACTTGTAGAAACTATCTCCTCATTCATTCCACCCCAGTATTGACAAAATAGCAAATGCGATGGAAAATTCAAATATACGTCGATCGACTGTGGTCTAGTATTCGTAATTAATTTATACAGATAATTAAATATATCACACAGTCAAAGTCTTGATTTCTTCCTGGATCGGAATATTGGCAAATTCAAAATGTTTGGCTAGTCATCACTAACAAACGCGAGTGTTCAACCCGGAACAGTGAAAATACTCATTTCAGTCTAATTTACTTGACTACTGCAAACATTCATAATTCCAAGCTGAAGTACTTGACACCAACTCTATTTTACATTATATGATGAGACAAAATCAACTGAAACTACAGTTTAGTGATTAACATTAACTGACAAGCTGATGGTTTTCCGGAAAAAAATCCAACCACTCAATTCACTCATTCTACTGAATGAAACTGAAAATGTCATACTAGAGTGGTGGCAGATATTTAGCGAAAATCCTTACACAACACTTAACATCTCATTCGAAGTGGGAACCGATAAAATCTTAGACTTATCCATGGAGGACCGGAACTGAGAACGCATGTCTCGCTTTCTGGACACGACAAACTGAGATGCGTATGCACTCGCTTCACAGTGTCGATCATCAAACTGAGTAATGTTTATTGTCGTTTACTAATGACACGCATTCTCAAACCTAGATAAGACAATCTGAGTATCGAACACTGTTGAACAAGAAAATGAACATCCAGTCCAATATGAATGCTGCCTGAAAATAGTGTTTTTTTAAACTGATCCGATTCATAGAAGGTTGAGGACGATTTGATAGAAATATCATTGTCAATTATTTCATCCGTACATTGACACATTCGTGATAAATTTTTATTTTGTTTGCAAGATGAATCCTTCAACGTTATGTAGTCGTTTACTCTTCGATCGGCGAATAATAGATACACCCCGAGTTACCGAATCACAAGGGATAATTAACGCTTTCTACATGTGCCCAGATTTTCAATGAATTGTACAAAATCAACCAATGCGCTGATTCTTCTCTCGTATCAAGCAACAGCAATCACTAAATTGCCCGTATGTTCTTTACTCTAGCTTTGAAGTGGGCTCGCCTATAACTGACGGGCTTGTCATCCTCCAATTATATGATCGCTGATAAGTAGCTTGGCAGACTTGATTATGTAGAAAAGATTCAGTTGCGAAAAGTCTGGACTTCGGTTGGATTCTAACCAGCGACAGAAACAACATGCCCACACGTGGTAAATGCTGATTTGAACACATTCGAAGTCTGCTTTTTTGCCACTGCATCTTCCAAATGATAAGAATTTATGCAAGTGAATACTATTTATGTTGAACTCTATGAACGATATGTACAAGCTACCAATGGTCTCCGAACACCCACTTCCAAATTGAAGCAGAACAACGACGAGTATTTCCGACCTGCAGTACAGACCGTAACCGTAGCTCAAATGCGTATGCTTTGTGCAGCCACCCGTATTCCCAGCTACCCACCGTATACACCGTTTGATGACGGCCTGTACACCGTTTCTAACGTGCTGTTTGATGGCTGTTGCTCGCATGGACAACATGATGCATCCCGCAGTTAATGAGGCCTTGCCATTAGCCAACCAATGTTATCCCGCTTGATACTCATCAAATGGTCTTAGAACCTGAAACACCGACTGCACCCAGACAGGGCAGATGGTACAGGTAAGCCACTGAATTCAGCTCCACTAAATTTCTCATAAAAACCAAAATTTCAAATAGAAAGAGATTGTTTTAACTCGTTATAAGCTGAAGGAAAATGCATTCTAAACAGTTTGCTTTCCGTGATATAATTCATTAAGCATTTCGGTAATGTATTTTCAAAACCATCCACAAACATTAACGATCTTTTCTATACGGAACTTTGTCTTCATATTCTTGTTATTCACATGGGTCGCACAATCGATGACAACCAGTTGCATTCAGTGCAAGAACATTTAAAATCTACGATGTGATTGCAAACTCCCCACATATTTGTCAGTATTCCTGAATAAGTATATGTAAATGACAAGGACAAGTGGATGGATTATTGTTGGACATGCACGATTTGCAGTCGATGAGGAGGGGAAATTGGCGTTGTATCAATCTGAAGTCAGAATCGTGTTTTAAGGTATCACGCACGTGTCGTTCTATTTTCTGGTCTATCCATTTACTAGGCAGATATTCAGATAGGTGCTGAGGAAGGTCGAGATAATAGTAATCCGTACAGCCTGCATCTGCTTACATCGGGTTTGGGGCATTAAATATGCTCAAAGTAATGCTCAGTCTATCGCGAGTGCACTTGGAATGGCCAATACCTGCACTTCAACAGCTTCATTCCTAGGCATTATAAAACAAGCATTGTCAAAATGTTGTTCAGTACAGCCAGACAGATTTGCACTCAGGACACAATCCTGAGTGAACTGCAACTAATTACTCAGGTCCTCTTGGACAACGGATACCGCCAATCAATGATCACCGAATTGTCTAAAGAAAATCCGCACGAGTGAACGTTGATGTTGGCACCAAAGATGAAAGCATTTCTACAACTGCCGTTCAAAGGGGATGATGTCAACACGTCACTACAACGCTGATTGAAGGCCGCTGTATTACGGACGTATAATGCCGCAGAGCTAGTGTTAACCTACGCCTCAAAACGGATTCCTGTTCCTCCTCTAAAACCTCAGATAACTCCGTTTGCCAGATCTCATATCATTTACCGATTTTCATGTAGTTGTCAGGTCGATTACATTGGCATGACGGAACGGCAGCTGAAGTTTTGGATCTCGGAACACATCCCAGCATGGCTGAGTAAACATGTGCCACACATGCAAACTGATACCTATGTGTGCACCCAGCAACCGTGGGCATTAACGATCGCTCGTCATCTCCTGGAGAGCCATCACCAGGTGGACCCCATGCAGGCATTCTCGGTTGTTTACGCAACTGATAAGCCCCGGTTGTTACGATATGCTGGAGCAGTTGCTCTGAAACGTTGGTGTCCACCTCTGTGTGTGCAGACAGACTCTTTTGTTAGTTTATCGCTTACATGGTAATGATGTTATTGACTGAATAGCGATCAGAGCCACCGTGTATTTACCTTACATGTCTAGTTTCACAGTTGACTCCTGTATTTTGCTTTATGATCTCTTGTTCTGTAGTACGCACTTGATAATATGCAGAGAAATTTGCCAGGCCATAAATCGTGCGCATTTAAGTTTTTGACTGCTCTATTAAAATTTGTTTCGGGAAAATGCTGCTTCACGTGCTCAAAGCAGTTTGGATTCACTAATTTATTATGAAACAATTAGTAATGTAATTTTGAAATCATACAAATGTGACTATCGTTTACATCTTTTGAGATAGAACTTCGAAGCTATTCACTTGCGCTTCTCATCTCAATAATGATATATGCAAACAAATAAAGTGCAGGTTGTCGTACTATTTGAGTAGCGTGAACACTGCATGCAGAAAGAATTATTGCACGCCCTCCTGCATTTTCATCTTAGGGTAACTGTTCTATGTATTCTGCTTGTTCTAATCGATGTCAGTTCAAGATGTAATATGGTATATAAAAAGGAATCTTGTGAATACACACATATTCTCTCAATATGTAGTCATCTATAGTACATATTGGTGATTTCTCACTCTAGGTGGAAGCAACAGGGGTTGGTTAAGAGTTTCTCGCAATGTAACCTCATCAACAAATCGGCTATTCGAAAACTAACTGATTTTGGCTAAGCATGATCAGTGTTTAATCCAGAGAGCCCACTGCGAAATGATTTGATCATTCATACATTTTCAGACTAGTGGAACGATAACTGACAACTGTGACCTCATTGAACATAGAACAGAAGGTTGGATGGCCGGTCATAATAACCATTCGGCTGGGTCAGTTAAAGCAAGGAGACTCAAACGTGATTTGGCAGTGAGAGTATCAAGCGCAAGTATTCATTTGAGAAGTTCCCTATCGACGGTCTACTCATTAGACCTATGCAACGTAAACGATTAATTTCACAAACGTTCTCACAGAAGCGGTCCGCTAAAACCAGGCTGTTAAACAAATCATTCGCCTACATGGTGTGCTTGTAAATATAAACAGTAATGCACTGGAGAACAGGGCGGGTAACACTGTACAACTGACCACGTTCATAAAGTTGGCCTGTGGAAACTGCTTCTCGGGAATAAACTAGCCTTCTTAATTACGCAACTTTCTTTCTTCTTTAGAATAAACATTTGTCTCACTCCTCTCTCAAAGTTCGCTCTGTGCATTCCAAGGTCTGGTTTGCTGTGAAATATATTTCTTCTCACTTGGTCAGTCCTTCTGAGGTGAGATGTAGTAGTCAATCCTTACTCAGCAGTATTGTGTGCATACAACCGGTTTGCTTGATGAGAAATTACTGAGTTGCATTAACATAAATGGGAGGATAGTAGATTGGTACCGTCTTCTGACAGAAACATTCAATTAACTTTGGGCACCAATGAGTACAACTTAGCCAATATAGCTTGACAACGGGTGTCTAATTATAAACTCCAGCAAATCAACTGTCTTCAGAAAATGTTCTATTGGAAATTGCAGTGAACATGACATTACAGTTAAGTTAATGCATTCACCAATTAAGTTCCCGTTGCTTTAGTGCGTTCGGTAACAGCAAAGCTTATCGTTTTCTGAAAATTGAGTGTGCAAGCTCAATAACAGTTTGTGCCTCAACGATACAGATGAACCACCAATAGCACATTCCATGGGTGTGAGAAATACACAAATTCGGGAACTTCAGCCGTTCATTCCTTCCAGCTAGAAGGAACGAAATGTGTTCTCTCACTCATCTATTCGGAAATGGAATACTTTCTGCTAAAATGTATATTGGCTCTGTCTATATTTGGTAGAACGCGTGAGACAAAATTTAACTGATTCATACGGTTAATTATGTTACCTTCCTAATCCGTTTTATACGTGAAAGGTTTTAAAAGTATCCTATACATATGTTTTACTCCCAAATGTTGTATGTTTATATGGTTCACAACACTCAGATCTTGTTGTGCCCCGAGTTCAGCAGCTAGTTCAGTTTGTTGCGCGCATGATATTAGACGTTCTGTACAATGTAAACAATTCAACATTTACTAGTTAATCCGCAGGATAAAAGGTTTATGGAACTTGTCTCGGACTCAAAGCTTCACAGAACCATATGGTAATAACAGTGAATGGTTGACAACGAACTCACTTTTTTCTAGTAGCTTGCAGAAACCATTCACTATAATAAAAGGTAGTTCAGTAGGTTAACGTGCATCGCTCAATTCAATCAAACTCCGAGAAAGCATCCGTCTATAGTAACTTTTGAGGACAACTCATGTGGGTGGCTGTAATCGTGATGCAATACTTGCCGGGAGAATTTGAATGAAATCAATGTTCTGTGGAACCGTAAAGGTGGGGTTGGTAACACTATTGGTCAATCTACTATGCTAGCCGTATAATCTACCCATTCGCAGAATAAAACCTAGTAGGTATTTTTGGAAAACCATGACATTAATCTGAGACACATTTTTTTGGATATATGCAGCAAATTTGGTCAGTTAACCGTTTTAATCACCCAGAATTTTGTGCATATCCAATTTTCATATGACGACCTCAGAAACGTCATAGCCGAAATCCGTGGAGGTGGAACTTTGAATTATTCTACACCACTTTTTCGCATCAACGTTTATTATCTATCACATTTTCCAGATGTTGGCTAAATGGAGGATGGAACGTAGGAAACCGACGAGATTTGAAAAGCTGATCGATCGTTTCAACTGCTCCGAGCAGTAGTAGTTCGGCAATAACAGGTTTATGAACGCGCCTTTGTTTATGTCGGTTCATAAAAATGCCACTCACAATAAAGCAGTGGGTGAAAGATGACAAGCGTGACGTGAAAATGAGTTAAGTCGTAGCGCAGAAATGTTGTGTATCGTTTTGTCAGGACTGGTATGAAGGTATGCTTAAAATTGTTTTCTATCTAACAAAATTTGTTATCATAACAACAAATATTATGCAGACTATAATTAAAACAGCGTGACGTGGTTCGGGCATTGTTCAACTTTAACCCTCCCTAGATGTAATAATGGTCTGTCGTAACCATTATAATCTGTGGCAAAATCATAATCTTTTGTGTTCACAAAAACTGCTTTACTTTACTAGAACAAATTCTTGTCATAGGAGATCTCTGAATATTCGGTCGTGCGTAATGATCAAGTTGACCAACTGTCTCTATATAGGAGAAACAGTAGATTACTACTGGTCTCAGTTGATCACCCCGCGATTAAAACCGCAGAGTCAGACCGAAATCAGCAAATTCTGTGAGTCTTCTCATACAGTATTCTAGAATACTGATGAATAATAAGGGGATTTGGTTAATTTCTCCAAAATTTAACAGATTAGCCTGTCTACTTGTTAAAACCAATCACCCCTAGACAATGACCATTTCAGGTAGGCCTTGCTTAACGTCCACCACATCCCTCTGCTTCACAGTGACGTCTAGAATGACATTCGTAGCACTCCTAAAGCTATTACCAGTCATTGTCATTCATCAGCAAGAGTCCGGCCATCAAGCTGAAAAGAAATGTACTCAATTTCTTTGTTCACACCATAAGTTAGTTTGTGGACAGGAACGATATACATGAGCCGGCAAACCGATTCTCTGCAAAAGATATCATTGACAATACAGTATATGAAGATTTTGTGAACCAGTTAGTAGGATTAATCATCAACAACCTAGTCTTGAACTGTGTGCGCCGACTGCACCCGAAACTGGGCCTGGAAAATATGGGAGCTAAAGCAGTATATAAACCTGCATTATTTCCAATTTCTTATTTCAGTCCAGTTTTGACAACTTAGTTGAACTCACTAGCGACCACCACAAAGGTGTAAAATAACTTTCGTCAAGAAAGAGTGCACAGAAAGAGAACACGAGTCCGCCAGGGAAGCAGTCATAATAACTAGTCGAATGTAGTATGGCCCGACCAATATTCGGAGGTTACATTTGTAACTGATCAATTATCAGTAAGATTGGAAGACGGACTGACACGAACGGCCAGATAAGCAGGAAGAGCACTCGAAAACTGTGTAACTTCTGATGGCGAGGAGTCGCTGTTAAGACTTGAGCCAAGATGGATATCACCTTAAGATCCACGTACTGTACGGCGGACCATCATACGTGCTCACATTGACTACCTATCTGAAACGACCAAGTAATCAGGTTAAGAATGATGGCCGCTGTAAGGAAGTTTCATCATATCCGCTATGCAGCTTGATCACTAAAACTACATTTAAGTAAATGATCATAATGTCTAATCCAGTAGACGGATCTTTGCCTTATGAGTGGAGGAAAATTGTGTCGTTTAAAAAGCTGGGTGAAGTGAATGGTCACAGTCAGGTCAGACGCAAGATGGTATTTCGCTTTGTTTCTTACGCTTTCGCATATTTAGAGTGATCTTACAGATATTGCGTCAACGCATTTTAAGGTGCGCAGCTCTAACGATGTACGATTCTCCTCACAATATATGAACATGTCGAACTAGCTGTTTGGCAAATCCATCTGTCGGCAGCGTTAACTTTTCCTCTCCTTTGTTTGTGCCGCACCAGCCCAATAGTGTACGATCCGTTTTCTCTTGCTTGTTTGGTTCATTATTCTGTCAATCCTGCGTCCCAATAGGTCGCAGCATACAAATTAAAGACAGTCAAACTAGTTTGTACATTGCGATGAATATGGATTGACTACCGACATAAAATGCAAACAGAATCTACAAGGGAATGTTTGAATTCTGGTTTATGTCAATGTTCAGTGTAATTGTCAAAACGGCGATAAAACAATACTGTTAGCTGGAGATTTACGGAAGGGAAAGAATTACAAGGAAAAGTTTGAGAAATGATGAAAAACTTGGTACAGGTTGCGGGTGAGTCCAGTTGGACCTCGTTTTTAAGATTTAAAAATATTTCAGTGAGTTTTGAGGCACCAAACACATAAGTCACAGAACGGTACAAAGCCAGTTGGACAACCTGACAATAATAATTTAATTGGATACCTCAGAACTTGGAAAATCTTAATAAAGAGGTTACTATAGTGTAAAAACTGAATAATACTTTAACCGGTCTGTCCGTTACACACCTTCGCCCTCTCAACTAGTGGATTGCCTTAGCCCTTTTTGCTGTCAATGAGCGAAGGGGAACGTTTCCTCTTGCAATGTTTTTATTACTGGTTCCTTTGTATCAGCTTGGTTCAACAAACATGGGGTGTGGAGTGAAATAAGAACTCAACGTTTTCTACTAGAATGAAACTGTCAACAAATGATATCAGTAGAAAAGCTTCCGCTAACAAAACTGTTCTTTGGCTTGTTGCTTCTTCATCCTACTTTTCATTGTTTTAAACCACATGAAAGGCATTAGGTACTTAGATAACGAGGAAACCAGCAGGTGACCTGAATTCTGCAACGTTGGTAAGAAAACCCAATTGCTTGTCTGCTGTCCTAGTTTGCGATCAGGACACTGAATACATTACGGTAGGCAATTCCAGTAGGCATAAAATACCAAATCAGCCTGATCAACCCCATAGAGCTGTCAATCCCCCATTTAAGCAAAATCTATCAACGGCGGTTTGTACAAACATTCTGATTGTTTATACAAATTGCATTAAGGTTAACTGACCCATTATTGCCTACTCGGAAGTGGATACTTCAGACGCTGCCTATAACTTGGTCTCGACTGAGTGGTATCGATGCCAGACCTACGAGATATGGCAGACGAATAAGTTTGACGTAAACAATCAGGTGAGTCATGATTAGAAGATTGATCGTATATCTAGTTTTGCTAAAAATAGTGTAGCGGGTAACTCAGTCAAACTATATTGCTCCCTAATCTAATACATTTGGATTACAAATATGTAGTTTGACAGGTTTATGATTTCACGTAAGACCCATTTGTGAAAAGCCAGGGCTTCGGCTGAATTCAAACCAGCGACAGAAACACCATTCCTCAACGCTATCAGCTGAGCTACGAAGCTGCGCCAGAAGCTCGGAACTTTCACATTTGGACTCGTTTACCCACCTGTTCCACTGCCTCATATGGAATCCACCAAATGACCCAGATTTTCGACTGCCTCCGCAGGATTTCTTGAACAGTTCGCGCTGAAATCCACCAACGCAACTGTTGAGCGTAGAACTTGTATTACTAATAAGTTCTTATGATAAGTCCGATTATGAAATTTCTGGGCTCCTCCAATTGCTTCATTGCCCAACTGGCAGATCGCCTGCCGCAGTGAGGTACTGTATTTCTCTCGCTGGTTCGAGTCCAGCCGTAGCCCTGACTTTTCACAATTGGGTCTCATCGAAAATTACACAATTGCGTTGACTTTCGATCCGTTTATCCCTTATATACAAACACCTTTTTACCGTATCCCCCCAAATACCTCTGTTCCCTTGCATCCAGTAATAATAACCCGATTCTATTTCTCATATTCCGACCATGCGAACGTTCTCTAGTGAGCTCCTAATTGTTACCCACTGAGGAAACTTTCTCACATTAAACTACTCGTAACAGTGATTACACTCTCTCCAAATCTTAGCAACCTTGCATACGGTTCCACTTACACTCATAGCCTTCCGCTTCGTCAGCTTCCAGTTTTTACCACTCGTGTATAATTATTCATCCCAGCGTTCGCTGTGTGCATTGCCATAGCTACTGTTTTGTCAACCATTAAATAAACACATACGGTAATAAACAACAGTAGATGCATTATTCTGTGAATGACCAACATGGCCGTTTAGGATTACAGCTTGCTTTCATCGAGTTTCAAATTGGGGATAAGAAACGTGTCATCTTTCTTCGCCACTGTTGGTAGACCACAGTGTGCCCATCATGTTTGCTTACTTTGTATCGTTAATCGACCGTCATTTGTTTACACTGGCCTCCTTGATATCTTACCACACCAAACTTGTACTATTGTGGTCAGTCGAGTGGGTTGAGTTGTCGTTTCAGCGGACGATTACACAGGCACATCACAACGAGTGGCCACGAGAACTGGCTGGTCGTTACTGAGTTTCAAGTGGACAACTCAAGAGAATAGATTGCAAGCGTTCAAGTTTTCCAAAATATGCGAAAGATATGGATATTTTGTTGTTTTCCGAATGGAAGCATGGAGCAAAAAGAGAAAATCGGACAAAGAATAATAGCTATAAGGTGAATTAACCGACGCATATTACAGAGTGTTAGACAGGTTGCAACATCTTGAATGCTAACTTATCCCCATGTATTTACAAGATCGATTCAAGCTGTGTTCAACATAATGTGACAAAAAGGCGTCTAATAAGGCACCGTTTTTATTGTCCAACTCATTGGTTGTCATGGCACGCGTGTGCTCGCGTTTATTAACTGGAATTCTGATCCACAACACACCTCCGGTTTTCGCTCACATGTCATTTACACTTCTGCCCGGTTTGTGTGTGACGAACGCCTTCTGTCGAGGGGACTTCTGCCTAACATTCCTCGTCCCTTGGTCTGATGTCGTTGAACAATGACTCGTCCGGTCGCCCGTGTTGTCCGCTATCTGATCGCTGTGGGTTTTTGAACATGCCTTTGCGGCCGCGTTGAGCTATTTGCCGAGAGTTTAAATACTCCCAAATTCGGTCTGGTAATCCGTCACAATAAGTCGGAAAATACTTGTCGAGCACTCACGTATAGTTCCATTGCTAACTGGAATACACAAACGAAAGCGGCTGTCGAGGGGTACGCGACACTGTGGTTGACGTTTGTTCCAATGAATTTCGATCATATAAAACGATGTGCCGCTGTTCGAGCTCCACATACAAGATGGCATTTCTCGAGGTTGCAAAAGTAAATATGACCAATTTAGACCATCTACCGAAAGTATCTTGTGTTCAAGACTTCAGCAAACTTACTCAGTAGTATGGTGTTATTCGGAAAAATAAGAGAAGTGAACTGATAACCGTGGAAAATACGATGATTGATGTGGTATGTAGAAACCTGTTACACGTGTCTCACGTGTTTGGGAACTTTGATGGCCGAACCTTGCAAGAAAGAAAACGCCATACGTCTATCAAAGGCTGAAGTGTGGTTTGACGTCAAAAGTATGTCAAACGTTATCTCTGCCCACAGTATGCCAGTCTGACTGATCACTTTTCGGTTACCTAATGGTAACAACGACCAAAATATCGAAACCTATTCTGAGGTTTACGGAATACTCTGTCTCGAACGCATAACTTGGACTTCGTGAGACGAATGAAGAACGTAGTAGAAGCTGGTACATGTATCAGCAGTTCAGTTACCAAGTATTACACACAGATTGGGGGAGCAAGCAACCTCCGGAACGAAAACTTACGCCTGAAATTTTTGTATCGCTGGATTTGAACAACTGCACCAGAGGAAAGTATTTTTGTCGGACAGCTTAAATGTGTACCTGCCTGTGAATGAAATCCTAGCAACACATGCCCACTTCTGAGTCACTCTGCCCAGAATCAGCAAAACATATAAGGCTGTCAATCAAACATTGCCACACATCTGGGCAACGACACTGATTTTCCTGACACCCATAGCACCACGGGATACATAAGATCAAACACAAGACTGACACCGATGTTGGGAGTTGCGTTTATGTAGCCGGGTTTATAAACAAAACTTCATCAAATTGTTGGCATTAAGCCTCATTTGCGTAAGGAATACTATCAACAGATGTGATGATGTTCAGGTAGTGTGGAAAGAAAAAGATAGAGAATCATTCAATCAAAGAAATTACAAATGAAGAGAGAGCAGATTTACACCAAAATATGTGTGACTTGATTCGTGTACAAAACGTCTGTACGCATCCACCTCGAACCAAAATAGCTAGGTAGCAACAAAGAGTATGTCAGCATCTGAAGTTGATTTCCCTTTCGCTGATTTCTGGCTTTATTTGTTGTACCTTGACCACAGACAATACTTTCAAGCAACCTTCACTTTAGCAAACCTTAATGCTAGCGATTTTATCTAAAACCCTCAACGAAACATCCCCTTAGGCGACAGAGCTTCAGTCTGAGAGATTAACTTTTCTATATTGACCTGAGTCTTACAGTGTACTCCAAATCTGCACCTTGCA
>JTDE01000475.1:92880-115649 GCA_014338405.1 Paragonimus skrjabini miyazakii
GATTTCATTGTGACATCAATTGATATTAGTTGCTGTCCGACTTTTAACTGCGCTGGTCCCTTGTGAGAACAAACTGACAGGTTAGCGCAGTCACCACGATACCTGTAAGTTTATATAAAATTCACAACAACTGCACAGTTTCCATACTTCATTTCCGGTTGTTCATTCAGACACACTGCAGCTTTTGCTTTTATAAAGTACTAAGTTCGAGCTTTACCCGGTTAAAACTACTAGGTAGTTGTAAGAGAAAATCCGGATCAATTACTGTACGATGGTAGTTGAAGGGGTTGAGCCTTGTGTTCAGCATGTGAGGTGTAACATTCCTCCCGCGTTCAATCCGAATATCATGCCATAAAGATCGAGTAACAGTGTGTTAGAAAATCCCTATGGATCGACAGACTTGCTCATCATTCAGAGTCCAAATAGTATATGTACGATTAGCAACCTTCGTACCATAGGATCAGTCTCCTGGTCATCACCCAAAACTGAATATTAATCGCATAACTTATTAAACTCCAGTTCCGTTCTTTTTGTATGGCGCCGGTATTTGTATGTGCTTGCATATTGAATAACTTTCTGAAAACAAATCCATACACATTCAGATTGTTTGATGAAAGTTTATTAGCCATCAATCTCACACAAACAAACAAATACGTTCTGACGGGCGGTATCAATTTACGGATGAATCCAGCGTACAGTTAATAGCGCTTGCGAAAAAGCGTGTCCTATTGGTAATGTGCGTATATCCACTAGGTCCGATAGAGTCATCTGAAACTGGGAACAAACAATATAACTATGTGCAATCATCAGCTAGAACTGCCTTCAGCAGATTTAAAATAAACCGTACCAACAAAACTTCAACACAAGCATTGTCAATCACGCAACAGTTTGAAAAGAGTGAACGCAATTCAAATTGACTTTTGCTGCTCAAACTAACGGTTGAAAACAAACTTTGGTTGAACTTCTCACAGAAAAGTAAACTTTGTTCTGAAACCTTGATTGATGTCTCTCCGAGTGCAGTTCGGATTTGCAGTGAATACCTACTCCGTTTCAAAAATGCACCGATCTTGTGACAAATCGCATAGGAACATAAGTTTTATTAGATTTGGTTAAGAAGCGGAGTAGTGAAAATAATGTTACAAAATTGTGTTAGACAGCAAATTAAATTTCATTGTTACACGGGTGTAGGGGACACTACGGCAACTGATTTCCAAAAAAGGATTTGGTAGATTTTCTAAAAAATACCTCACTGTTTCCTGAAGAAGCAAATAAATTCTTGTAAAAAATGACAGTTGTTTTTCAACATCTTTGCTCTCCACGAATTTGTGGAGATTTGGATAAACTGCTTACTGAACACAACAATCCTGAGAAAGCTAAACGCGAACAAATGAAGGTTGTAATAATCCCCAAACCTCTACAAATGGAAGAATCCGGGTGTTCCAGTTCAATTTCTCTGTGACGTGCATCTTTACTTGGATCCTCGAGTTCAGCATCACTTGTCGTACATCTACAACGAAGGATTGTAACACTGTATGGGGCTGAATTTGCAAAGAGCCATATCCTCTTGATTGAATATTTCCCAAGACACGATACTTTGCGGTTAGTGTACCTTGTAGTAATCCACATTTCGAAAACCTAGTAGTTTAGTTTCGATGATATCTTTGGTGGGAAGAAAACTCAATGTCACATCTTCTAATTTGAAAACGTATGCCCCTTAAAACTTCTTACTGCATCATAGGTGGCATACAAGATAGGTTATTACTGTTTCCTATATGCTACTGGCAGTCTACACAATCCCAGTTTTAACACCAGGTTTCGTCCTTAGCATCTTTCCGGACATTTTTCTGTGGATTGGCTTCACTAGGGAAAAGGTTCGAACTGAAGGAAATCTTTCTTCTCATAGAAATATTTTATCCAAGTGAATGTTGTAACAAAATTGGAGTGGAGTGATTTCCTTGTCGGACAATGCGCGGTTAACCAAATTCCACGTACAGGCCAGCGCCAGCAGAACGCAAGTTTATCAATGCCATTTAATCAGAACAGCAGTCAACAGTTACGTCAAAGTTGTTTGTACGGAGATGATTTTCAGCACATTATGTCTGAAAGTATGTCATAGGTAATCAACTGAAATGATTGTATCCGATTCGAGAAAAACAGTGACAAACTAATCAAACGAAAAACCATATGATTGCACCTATTAGCAACCGTTGACATAAATATTGTTGTTCCTCTTAGAGCACATGGTCGTTCCACCAATAACTTACGACTTCTCAGTATCACTCAGACGTTCGTCGTTTCGAGTTCTTCAACGCTTCAGTCTAGTCCGGGACAATGTTCCTCTCTATGGACAGATCACTATATCTGCGACGTCGAGTTTTATTTCCTATTTCATCTGCAGATCAAAAGTGTTTATCAAAATTATACCAATGTTCCCATAGTAAAATTGCTGTAGCCTAAGTGGATTGTCCAAAGTACAGCGCGTTCTGTCTTATTCACACATAAAGATTCATTTAAGCCTTTCAAACGAATTTCTGTTGTACGCACAAACCTCATCTATATTTGAATAGCTCATAAGAAAATGTTTATGCTGGTTTCATTAAGGAAATATTGTAAAACGATACACTTGATGTGGACTACAAAACCTTTCGAACATAGTTCCTCACAGTCCGTTTATTTTCTCATGGCAGTAATCGTTATTGTAATGTTTAAAATCCGAAATAGCTTGCTGCTCTCTTTTCTAACACGATTTCTTGTGTCGAACAACACTCAACTTTCAATAGATAGCTTGATCACTGGGTGTGTCTTCGTGATGTTAAAAGTTGAAAATCTCATAGCATCCCCATTTGTCTTAACATTACTAGGTACAATTTCTAAAAAACGTTGCATTCTGTTTTCTTGGGACAGAAATCGTGAACTGCGATGATTTGTCCTCAGAACCGTTAAAGCCTAGAATAATCTACAAAAGATTAATGAAAACTTTTCAACGTACCATTTACTATGAAAAACATTTTCGCTGATTGACTTACGTTACAAATAAGGTCTACACTCACGTACGTAATGATTGCGTATTCAGAATGATGGGAGAAAAATGACAAAAATGTGGGGGAAGGTTCACACAGGACCTATGATTTTGTCCACGCTGATATGATCAGCAACTATAAACCGAACATCAACCAGTAATCTTTTGCAGTGACCACCGCAAGCTACTTCGCAGAAATGTCGATTGACATCGCACGCAAAAGACAAACTAAACTTAGCGTTTTTTGTATAGGACGTTAAAAAATCGCTGTGTTGTGTGGTAATTGAAATCATCAGAATGGTAATACAACAGAATAGAAAATGAAAATTTCCATATTCAGTCACTGAAATTCTCACCGAATAGCACTAACATGTAAGTATGTGTAAGCATATTGTAGTTATTTATAAGTAATTGATGCCGAAGCCTTCTGAACTATATGCAATAGTTTAATTGGGTAAACTCGAACACATTCAAATAAGTTAGTATTTTTATATGGACAGGAAGATAAATATGATTAGAACTGTCACCTGCAAAGTCTGTAAAAATGCGACAGCTACGGTCAGCCGCGAGTTATGTTTATTTTACATGAAACAGTAACTTTTGCCTAAATGGCTGAGAAACCAAGGCGTAGCTATCAAAACTTTCACATTGCATGCTTCAAACTCCTAGAGCAACTTAAAAGTCTAGCTATGAACGTCATTAAAGAAAATTTATGAATACCGGCAAACGAAATATACTGAATCACAGTGAGAATTGAACAAGGAACCCTACTGGTCAGTTCCAGTTAAAAACTAGGAGCCAAATCCAGTAAATGAAACTACAACCACGTTCTTGTAACTTGATGATTTTCAGGTGTTATTTTTGGTTTAACAAGTTTGACCACGGACTTTCGTTAAAGTGTTTCATGGTCGTTATATAGGTAAAAAATATCATTTGTAAATAGTATCACTTTTTTACTTTAAAGGACTATCGTATTATTTGAGTTATTCTATTTTGTCTACTGCTTGAAACACAGAATCAACAGTGGTCGATTTTCCTTATCCGATTTAAAAACAGTCGATATAAAAATCACCTAAAGGGGTGATTTGCAAAACATCTGTTATTGTTTAGCATATTTGTCGTGTTTCGCTACTGGTTTATTAAACACACCAAAGTCACTTATTACACTGACACTCAGTGTTTGTTTGTATTTGAAACAGATTTGATCAACATAAATCTAATGCAATACAAATTTCAGAAATTGGCATGTTAGCGTTGTAAGAGTTATTTGTTTAGATCAGCCGCTGCTTTCTTTGAATAAGTTGCACAACAAAAGCGTATTCACACATGCCACTCTGTGTCGCTCCCAAGTGCACATATGTAACCGGAGACTTCAGTGAGTATTAGTCAGGTTGCCAAACAATGAGGTAAATTAAGCCAGTACTACACGTATCAGTCTCACATAATAAAAAACTACCGCCAACACGTTGAGAAAAACGAGCAAAAACAATACAACATCCATATGGACTGGACCGAGTTTAATCTTCTGAGTAAGCCACTGACAGTGTCAGGTGAAAAAGTAGGAGACGTTTATGGCTGGTGGCCTCCGTTTCGTATTGGACTGTCACGGGAACCGAAGTCTGAGGACGCCTGTGCATATCACTCACCACGAGTGGCTTGACCTGCATCACTTGTGGTTCCCCCCACACACCAAGTACCCTATGTAAGCCTGAACGAACAAGATCATTAGGCTTGTGAATGAGGTCTCTGTGTCCAGCTGGTCAATGCTGGTTAGCCAATTGATATGCTAGCACGAAATTAAAACCTCTTTCTCTCGGGGAGAAACCAAACTACCACAGTAAAGCCTGAACCCGGAAGAAAAATGCTGAAAACATAAGGCAACAATTATTTCAATATAAAAATACGTGTTAGTGCATTCTTGACAGGATATGGAGAAAAAAAGAAATTCAAGCTTGGATTAGAAAACAACTTTCACCACGCAGTACACCAACAAAGCTAAAGGAAAGGGAATATTAGAAAGCCAGAGACACCCAGGTTTCCGAAAAGAGAAGCGGGTGAGTCACAAACGATGATGGTCATTGGTCGATAAGAACAAAAAAAGGATACAAATAACTTGGTGAGCGCAACGTAATCGCCGTCTTTCCGCCGACCATCTACTAATCTAAAACGGCTACCGCATTTTCAGCAACCAGTATCGCGTCGCCACATAGCTATGTCCCCACAACCTATGGCAACTATGATACCTTTGCGTAGAGCGTGCTTCAAATCACAGTTATTCGGACGCTTGTCCGGATCGTATTCATCCAGAACATCCAGTTCAAAGTTGACTCATCCAAAGATCTAAAATCTAAATTATAATGCGAAGGGCTTGCCTGGATAACAGCATGCTCTCTCCGTTTTTGACCACCAGGTCTACGCCCACCTGATTTCAGTTGTCTGCATAGCAGCTGTCGCAAAATCCGGTTGTTAATCATCCTACGGATGTGATCTAGCCAGCGAAGCTGATTGAGCCTCAGCACTGCTCCAATCCCGTCCTTGTCCACCCGTCGGAGTAACTCAGTTTTCGGAACCGCGTCCGACTAATGGATATTCAGGATGCGTTATAAACATCGGAAACGGAAACCGATAAGACAGGGCACATTCCGCTTACACTATCTGCAAGATTCACTGCCGTACAGTAGCATAAATAACACCACTGAGAAGTAGACAGGCAGTTTATTAACCATCATTTGGTTGCGGTTGTTTCCAAACCGTCTTTCAAGACGTCTGTGAACAACACTAGCTCTCGCAACATGTACTCGCAACTTGCCGCCCGCCGACAAGTCTGTGAACACATTGCTTTCCAGATAACAGAAATCCGCGCAGCTGCCGATAGCATCGCCGTTGATGCAAACTTTAGGCGCATGTGAAGGAACAACGAGTCCGCCCGGAAAGAGCTGAGAAAAAATATTTTACCTGTGTTGATGTCTAATCCAAACTCTTTGACCAGTCACTGAAGCTCATCTCCACTGTGTGCGAACAGTGTGCTGAGATCTGCGAACAGAAGCACGCACAATGTTGAGGTATATAGCCGGTTTGGAACATCAAAACGTCAGATATTCAGCAATCGTCAATTCATCCGGTCCTCGAACTCAACGCTATCGTCCGCCGAGTCCTGAAGAGCAGTTGTTTGCATGACAGTTGAATACAAAATAAATAAGATTTGAACTAGGATCCATCCTTATTTTACGCCAGTTATAATCTCAAAGCATCAGAGGTCGATTTACATAACTGTACTGTTTTCTTCACGTCAAAATGCAACAGTCTAATCACAATGAAAAAACAAAACTGGGTACCCAAACTTAACAAGTAATTTTCGGGTGTCGCGTTGTCGCACGACCAGGTAATCAATCAAATGCTAACGACCCCGTCCTGTGTGCGTACACGTCGTGATGTCACTTGCATCCGACTGGAATCAGATGTTTGCGATAGCTAGCTCGTGAGTAACATGTAAATGGAGCAGACGACCATTGTTCCCGCTGACGGAGCCAGTGCTGTACGGTTCAATATCTCCAGGACAGGCTGCAACGTCACGTTTAACTCGAGCACTGAAGTCATTCACAAGAAGCGGTAGGTTTATCACCGGCATCCAGTAAAGTTTGTCAAACAGTTCACAATAGAACCGTTCCCTTTTGTTATCAGTGGGACACAGTTATAAAATAAACATTAACATATGGGGCACACTTACCTCGTCCAATTTGCAAACGCATAGACAACATTCTATAGCTGATGCCGTACATTTCGCCCGTTCTCAAAGAACTGATGCGATCAGTGACTGCGAACAAGACACTGTGTTTCCCAGTACCGGCTGTCCAGTAAACGACTGGATTTATCCTGCGTGAGGGGCCAAAGTAGTGTTTTATTTGGTTTATGTTGTGTTATCATTATTATATGTGGGGTTAGGATACCACCAAGATGCCTAGACCTAGGCAAGTGAGCGATTGGGGCCCTCAATCAAAGCCTTCGCCTCAAAAGCCTTTGCCTCAAGGCAGCAGACAACACAAACACAAAATCGACTGCCAACAACAACCAAAATTGCAGGCTCCAGAGCCACACATATAAAATCAACACACTCACATAAGACATGCATCAGGTACACAACATAAGGTATACATAAGAAACAAACTAGTCATAAACACAAGACCAGATCAAGCGAGAACAAATATCATGAAGAACCAAAACGAAACGCACTAACACCATCCACAACGAGCGCATCTGCATTTTGTCTCGTTGCTTCCTTTTGGCAAATATGACATGGCTGAACTTGCAAAGACCGATGTCTTAATCAGCATAGCCCGCCAAATCAGAACACCACAGAAGCCCGACTACCAAGACAATGTAGCAGAAAAGATCAGGAAAAGATTTATATAAATATATAGGGATATATGAAAATAATACATATAGAATCTAGTAGTAATTAAAAAGATGACAATATTTATATATATATGTGTTGTTACTGGAAGCCCCGCATCACCGATTGCCAGGCACCTCATGATAACAGGTTACCAGGTGGTCCCACTTAACTCTTTCAAAATATTGTTACGTCATCTGAACCCGAAACTACTGGCTTGAGCGAAGCCATGTTGATTATATCTCACCAGCCGGCGCTATGTGCACAAAAGTAGGTGAAGCAACCTATAGGGTTGCCGTGGTGGTGATGACATAATACGTGGTGTGATTGTATGTGTGTCCATACCCTGTCTGTCTTTAATTGTCTGTCATATATAAATTGCATGTTTTACGTTTGCGACTGATGAGAGTAAACAAAATGTTAACATATCGCAACATATGTTTTCTTCTTCTAGTAGTAATTAAAAAGATGACAATATTTGAAGTAGCTGAATAAAAGAATACATAATATTCTCCCAGAAGTAATCCGTCCACTCATTTTCGAGATCCATAACAATAAAGAACTCAATTTGGATGATAAACTAACAGAAGTATATACGATGATGTTTGATCAAGTGGCTGTCACATTTTTTTGAAATTTACTTTCTTCTTTGCGGTTGATATAAGAATAGTGTATACATTTTAATGCATACCCAAAAGCACTCAGAACTTCTTTGTCAGAGTTTACAGTATTATCATTTCACTCAGTAATGGAACACATTTTAAACTGCATTGAGATTTTTTCAATGTTATGGTTTCAATTGACTGGCAAGTAAACATGTATACTGTGGGCAAATCATTCCTAAAACTTTGTATTATTTATTGTACGTTGCATGATCGTTTTACTGGTGTATATTTATCATCCACTATGCGGTTTCTTGTGCACTTTAGTGAACTCTCCGTATGTACCAAAACATTCAATACCACTCTAAGACACAAAATCATATATATACCGGAAGGTTCTGAATATAAGTAATTTTTGAACAATGCGCAGCTACCGTCGAATAACTGCTCTATCTTCATTACTCTGATGATCTGGCCAACTAATTTAATGCCCATGATTGCACACACTTTTGTTCTCTAATGACAGATGGAAGTTGAATTGATTTAGATTGTGTTATTCCCAAATGAACTCATCCATGAGTGAAGAACGCCTAATTGTATTCATCAGGGATGAGTCAAGCTCTTACTAGAGGTATTGTTCAAATCACTTTTAGGAAACTTTATCATTACGAAAGTAATAGATGATGTTGAAAAACGTTACTACGGTGACCAGAAATGAGATCGCCTAGCTGAAGACTAGATGGAAATAGAGTTTTCTTTATTGCGAACGAGCTACGTGGGAAGTATTGGATTTCGTTTTAATCATATCACGTGGTGTGTATTGAAATGACTTTTGTTCACCAATTAGAAAATATAATGTGTCGTTTTGCGTATCTTGAATTTTCTTAACTGGGAATTTGTATAGTAGCATGGGCACTATGGCCACATAGATAGCTAACGTAATTAAAACGTAACCAGCAGCATAGACAACATTCTCTAAAAAGCTCATCAAAAATGATGTAAAATGAACTTTTGTGCGAGTTGACAATTTTGGACATAGAGTTGGCGACTAACTGTTTGACGATAACATCGTGAGTTTCAAATAAACATTTAAATAATTACTCTGATCAGACAGAGGAGGCCTCTGGAACTGGTTTAGTGACAGCACTTTTCCCTTGTTCGCCTACAACAGTCAAGTGGAAATGTATTCCGCCATTAATTATTATATACTCTCAGATAAATGCGAACGTCGTCAGAAGACAAAATAAAACCGTATTCTAGATGCGATGAAGTTATATCATGTAAATAACAAAAAAACGAAAGCCAATTTTCCGATTACTAATACATGTTGCACATATAAACTAGGATGTTTTGTATAGGCAAAAGATATGACTGCAACAGACAAGAACAATCAGCTAAATTTCAAGTGTAATGATTTGTTTGAGTCTATGGGATAAGCCGCATTTATCCAGTCATTCGGAAGTCAACCCGTTCAAATGTTATGCTAATCCAACCGCAATTATTGAGTAGTAGGTCGAGAGTGAATTGAAAAAAGTTTTGATGGGCTTCAGAAAAATATGATTCAAGTGACATTTTCTATCATTTTTCTCTCGCTCGAAGCTTAAACTGAAATAAACGGAGGATTAATTATTCGCTCCAACTTACTCAACTGTGAGTGTTTTATCAGGAAATACAGGGGGGTAGAGTAAATTAGGTTTCCAAGTAAGAGCTTCAGTAAATGGCGGAAAGTCTATCAAAGACATATAGGAAAAACAATGGTCCAGAGGGTCTAGTAGCAGAACTAATTTCAAGCCCCACGTTAACTACGTATGTAGCTCACTGAAAGTAATCCGTGAATTTTGCGTTTCGTTGTTACAAACTACTACTGCAGTACAATCGTTTATCAGTCAAACGCAAACGTTAGGAATTACCGAGATTATATCTGGGGAATCAGTATTTCGAAATCATAATGAACTGCCCTATTACCTACCAAAGTTTTCAGTCTTTATAACACGTGGCTTCTGTCTTCAGGCAAACCGTTACAGGGCATATTCAATATAGTATACTATTTTAAGTTCCTTGGGCCGGAAATTGAAACTGCAGGGTCTATAATTTGATTCCATCATTTGAGAGGTTTACGTCACCATACGACGGAATACCACCAGACTGGTAATCTTATGTGACGTCGTGCCGGAATGTACTTAACTAGAAACATTAAGTGTAGGATGAATATTCCAAAATGTGTTGTTGCCACATTGCATCTTATCAATATAATATTTGTGTAAACATTTTTAGGAAAAACCTGCCGATAATGTAATAACAACTATGTATAACCCACCGTACGCTGAAAGATTAATATTAATTAATTAATTATGTGAACATCTCAGTATCTCGATGTATCTTACATTTCTTTGGTACATTAAAGGGACTTGAATTCTGAAGGGTTCAGTATCTGCTCAAAGGAATATTTCGCAGTTTGACGACCACTACTCCTGCTTGAACCACGGTGGATGGCTGCCATAGCGTATCACATGCTTAGAGTGGCACGACAGATGTTCCCCAAAAAGTTATCACAGTTCAGTTTACGCGTTTTCCGTACTGTTCGAAATAACAGTCCCGTTCTTGATACTACTGACATTTTATCGTTGCCAAACACATGGTTTTTTGTAAACTGCTGTTTACTTCCGTCAGTTTGTCTCCCCCGTAAAACGAACTGTCATAAGCCACTGTATAGGTGGTGGTGCAAGTATAATCAAATGATATTTTACTCGGCAAGTAATTCGCTCAAACCTGATCATTAATCAGTAGTGTGAAATCTTACCACGCAAAATATCTAACAAGAAAGAGACTCGCGTCTCACTTGCAAATAGCATTTCCCCCTTCGAAAACGTTTTTAGCACTTAAATAAACCTCCTCTAGAGGCCTTTTCTGACAATATTTACGGCTACGACGTTAGCCGATTACCCCCAGCTTTCCGCAGTATCTTACTTTGTTCCGATAAAAAACGAATTCCAAAATATTAACCAAATAAAACAGATGGAATTTTGTCTTGCTGGGTTGGATAATAATGTGCACTAATTGTACACGTAAATGAGAAGTACTAACTAGACCAACTGTCGTCTAAAAAACGAACGGTATGAAGTATTTCCAACGTTTGCCTTCAACACCAGTTTGGACGGCTAACATCGGAGGACTTTTTTATCTCGCAACTCGAACTACGCTACTCTCAATTCAAACTCTTCTTCATTTTGACTGTGAAGTTGTACCCCTGGATGTACACAACTATTCTGTAGGGTTGTGGTGGGAAATCAAGACTGGCTAGTTAAAAGTTCTAAGCCTCCAAGGAATTAGGCATGCCTTCATAATGAGAAACTAATGTTTCTCAACAAAAAAAGAAGAGGAAGGGTAACGAAAGTAGTTCAGTAGGAAAACTAAAGCGTCGGTTTATTTGTTACTATTCTCTGAGATTATATTTTGTAAACTATGCATTTTTACTGTGTATGGTGTAAACATTCAATGGCGTCTCCATGGATCAGGCCTTTCAGACTGGTTGTATAACCCCCGCAGAAACGGAACTAATGTAATCACCAGATATGATGTTCTACCAAAAGTCCGTCATCACATGTTCCGCTCTGCAGGTAAAATGATTTGTTATGCATTTCATTCTGTTCCGACCATGGAGGTTTCGGCAGATTTTGCTGCTGAATTTATATATTGACCTGAGTTTTCCAAATCTTACTGTTGCATCTGAAGCAATTAGTAAATTGATCGCTTACATTACACAGACAAGACTGCTTGTCATCCTTTTAATTGTACGATAATGGTTGATTTTAAGACATAAAGCTTAACATCGTATATCTTTTAGAGTATTATTTCGGTCCCTTCACGGACTCCGCTGCAATCAATAAACGACTGCAATCATCTCTTGACATGAAGTGTTTGAAACGAATACAGAATGAGCATTCATTATGTGAACCCGATCACATAACACAGGGTTTACATTCAAATCTCTGACCGAATGGTCAAATCACTTAATACATTTGGATAAGAGGGAATGACAAACTCCGTACTTTGTCTATTTGGGAGCAGCGACAGAAGCAGCATGCTCAAGATCGGCAATTTTTCTCTAATTTGATCCACGAAATCACGGTGGCGGCTCAAAAATTGCACATATGGACTGTCATTCAACCGATCCGCTGCTATATGGAATTCAACAGCTGATCCGGCGTAATTTGCCGCCCAAGCGGGTTTTCTGAATCAGTTCAAGTTGACATTCCTTAACGGTACAAGTAAAGTTTTGAGCTTCTGACTTTATAGCTCAGCTGATAGAATGCTATCCACGTCTGGGCATGCTGTTTTTGTCGCTGGTTTAAACCCACTGTAGGCTCAGATTTTTGTGATCAAGTCCGATAAAACTCGCGTAGTTTGCTACAATACTTGTAAGCAATATGTTTAGAATATAAACCGAATGGTGATTCACTGACAGTTTTCAGTTTCTGTAGACGGTTGACGTTGCCTCGTGGCTACGGTGCAAACACACCATAATTATCTGATTTATCCGCGTACTTCTTCTGCGACCACTTTATTGGGTTGCATGAAAAATACGTTTTACACATTTTTTCCAGATGAAATTTTTCTCAATGTTTCTATGTAGTGTTTATTCTTGTTGTCAGAACCGATTGCCGTTGGTTAGACGTACAATAAATTATTTGACACACGACGACGTATATGGCAAGCTTCACTCACGGAGGTTTGTGCATGGACATTAACTTGCCTCATAATGGTCTTTTTCCCATTTTCACAAGTTCATCGAAAGCAGATTGATCAAGAAGCGCATGAAATTATGCTTCTGCTTATATCCAAGCTGTTTTCAAACATCATAAGTGCAAGGCAATATTTGCTCATCAACCTCAGTGACTTGAACAGTAAGTTTTGAATTTTTTATCAAGTGTTGTGTCCGCAGACAGAGAAGTGTCACTGAAATGTGAAACACCAAATAAACAACTGTTTGAAATGATCATTGAAACTTGAACATGCCGACACTCTTTCATACTAGAATCTTTAATTGTTCTTCTCTCTTGTGGATTTTTAAGAAAAAACATTTTCACGCTTTCCCCCCATCTATGTTGTGCACAACACGACACAACTGAAATAAATCATGACCATCCATTTATATAAGAATGTTTCTAATTGAAATGCGAAGTTTTATCTAAAGACGGCTGTATATCGCATATCATTTCATAACAAAACCTATTAGCTCCCGTTGACTTCAACAAGGAATTTTGGCGGATAAGATGTTCACCTTCATCAGTTGATGTTTCAGAATCATCAGCCGCTTGTTCCATAGAGTGACTGAGTGCGTTATTTTTGACTAAGTTGATATTGGGATACTGGAAAAAATTATTCTGAATTGTTTAATACTGAGTTCGTAGTAAACCATAAGTTCACAGATTCTTCCTCAAACACAAATCGTGCTTCATGGCACGTGATTATGTGGCAGCTGTCTTGACTGTTCAAGGTCGGAAAAAAGCCTATTAGATCAAAAGATCCTTGTCACGATGACTGTTGAGGAAAATATTCTCTACGGTAGCCATTTCGCCATAATATGCAGGTTACCAAATTTCCCAAATACGTGACTGATTTGGTTGTGTTTGCCACAGAATGTTACATCGTAGGTATTCACACGCTTTTTCTCTTATCAATGACTGAAAGCTTATGAAACATGTATTTCCTCAAGAAAACAAAGGGAGTACTATTCCTCGTTGATGTATGACCACGACCTAAACACTGCTCTCTCAACGGTCTTTTCATTCTTTTGCACACTCTCCAGTCAATACGGTTCATTACCACAAGTCAGTCAAACGGAACAGAACCAGTTTCCTCCGGTGATTGTTCTGAACAATACAATGTTTTTCGGTTCGGTCAAACGTTATCTTCTCCTTGTCACACTTAGACAAATGAGAACAGCGCATGCCAGTGACATCCGAAGGTGAGCTGTAGTTCACATACAAAACACACGTTCCATTCTATTGAATGCATCAGTATATAGTTATGGTTTAATTTCTGTTACCGTGGGATATTTGGTGCAGGGATGTTTATCATGATGAACACAAAATTTCATTCACCATCGAATAGAAATATATGAACCCATCAGTTTCTTCAGAATATTGAACTTTTCATTATGATAGCGTTGGTTTATAACGACATTTCATTGTACCTGAAAGCTCAAGGTCTGTTTGAACAACTAAACGCAACAAAACGTTAACAGAAATATTCAGACTGCATCACCACTGATCACGATTTCTAATGAAATTTCAGATTTACAGTAAATGTTTTGGGAAGTTAAAGCAGAGTTATCCCCAACCAAATTTTAATAGAGGAGTCAGAAACGTTATTACACACGATCTATGGCCTGACAAATTCCTGTGCTTATTATCCGGTACGGAACACAGCGCATGAGATAAACCGAAAATTAGGGGTCAGATATGAAACTAAACATAAGGAAAACAGTGCAAAACTATTCGTTGATCAATCAATAACAACGTTATCATGGTAGTGCTAACCTGGCAACTGAGCCTCCTCGCACACGCAGAGGTGGACACCAACATCGCAGAAAAACTACCTCAACATATCGTAAAAACCGGGACTTATCAGTTACGTGAACAATTATAAATGCCGGCATGAGAACCACCTGATGGTGACTGCCCAGGAGATGACTAGTGAACGTTGATGTCGGTGGTCTGGCTGACACTTGAGTATCGGATTGTACCTGCGTCACATGCTTCCTCACCCACAATGCGGTACGTTCCGAGATCCGAGACTTCACCTGCTTTCCGTCATGTCAATGTAACCTACCTTGCGTACTAGATAATATGGAAAGGAATTCGTCAAGCTATAAATCGTGACCAACAAAGTTTTTTGACTGCTATAAGTCTGTATCTGTCTTATTTTTGTTCGAACGGTGTAAACATTATGAATCCATGCATGGGAATTTCTAAAATTTCATTCATCATAAGATTATGCCCATGATCTACCAATCAATAATAAATACTTCACTGCGTGACTCTTATCTCAGTGGGTTTCACCAAACGGCTTTTGTATAACGATTGGTGAAGCTGATATTATTTTTCACTCCGAGTGTGTACATGGAAAGTACTTTCTGTTCACCCAAAACGACTAGATCAAAACTTGAAATTTCACTTATCAACTCAATTCATTTCGTGAAAGCAGCCTGCGTAGGCCGTGAGTCCAATACTCTGCATTCACGTAATCGCCTTTTCAGCGAACTCGCTGGAAACTATCCACTTAAATCAGAAAAACAGCAAAATATCAAGCGATAACATTTTTTCAGCCCGTTAATCAGTATGCAAATGACGACACAGTAACTGTGGTGACTAACAAGATCGGTCAACGGAGGTTGAGGATGACGTGCTTGTAAACCGCTACTTAATACTGTTTCGAGTCGGGATGGTTTGTTATATAGCAGGTCAGGGAAGTTTGTGTCTACACGAACATGTAAGCACAGAAGGTACAAGCGAATTTTGACATGTGCAAACAGATGTATTGTCTATTTATTTGTTTGCGTGTGCTAAACCCCCAATAAAAGCAGGATTCGAGCCTAGTGCTCGTTTTTGAAAGAGTTTGGCTGGAAAGTCTATCTGAATGCAAGAGCTGCACTCAAATGTAAGTAATCTTCAACTTAAAATTGATTAGATTCTCGAATACTCGCCAGTAATGTACATTATTTGTGTTTTGAACTGCATACCTCTCTTTATCAAAGTATTATCACGTCACTGAAGCAACAATTATTCGGGAGCTTTTGTCGTTGTTACTTTACAAGCTCCGGTGTAACGGGAAAAGTTGAAAACGACAACAATTTTCTATCAAACAAAATCCAGGGGCATTTCGTCACATTCTTAGGTGACTACTCAAAACTCACCACGTACGAATTTCTCAGAATGTGTAACTACTCAATCCTCCATTAATGAATATATGGTCGTACGGTTTCATCCAAATTTGTCCCTCTTCGGAATACATCACTTTACAAACAGTAATTGCTTGTTTCTGACTGCCATAGTTCTAGTTGGACCAGAACCCATCCGATAAACTCTGCATTGATTATGATGACCTACTATTAGCAACAACCGTTCAACAGCATTTTATTGATTTGTCATGCTGGTAAAGTATTAGACGTGTGTATAGTGAAACTCGTACTAGAATGGAATTAGAAAAGGGAGACAGTTTTATTAAATGTATGTTATTCGTACATTGAAATATCTTTGAAATATCTTTCTAATGCATCGTTTGACCACTTGTTGTGGCAAGTCCCGTAGTTGATAAACACGCGAATTCACTAGAATATCAGAAAGATGCATAGTGCAGGCTGTTAAACTTTCGACTTTGTTTCGTCAGCCACTCACCATGAGCTGTCTGATTGTGTAGATGGGTACGCATGGCAACAAATTCCTAAGCCAGTGAGACAGCCATTGAGGAAATCTTTATGGTTATTAGGTTTCGGGACGTGTTTTGTGAGTAGACCATGTTGCTGTATTGTGCATGCGTACCTATCCCTACTAATTCTAGTAATACTATTCCCGGGAAGCTAAAGGAAGCCAAGTGCCACGTTTGCATATTTTAAGGAATTTGATAAACCAACTCGACAAGATATTTCACTGTACTTTCGTGAGTTTAATGTCTGTTTTAAAATGCAAAAATTGTCTAGTTACCAAAAGGTTGAGACAAAAGTGCAAGTTTACATAAGTATACGTTGACCTTAAACCACCATAACTCTACAGTTTGCCTACAGACATATCTTTTTACTCCGAATCATAATTTACTGAATTGCTGGTTTCATTTAGTATCACGATATTTACAAGTTAAGGCGAATTGGCGGAAACTTAGTGAGATAAAGGGTGAAATAGGCATTTTATTTAAACTCTGGGCTATAGTAAATTCTGGAAACATCTAGGGATATCATTGCGTACAGTAACAACACATTGGCGTTGAAAGCCAGCTGCGCATTTTTGAAGGACAACGTATAACGAAGTGGAACTAGTGTTACAATAAAGAACTTCAAGTTTTCTGTACAGAGTTAGAGAAACAACTTGGGAGCACCTCGGGTAGTTTTATAAAAGGTTTTATCTTAAGGTATCCAGATACCACTATGCATAATGGTCTAGACCTCTGAAAATCTCGCATTTATTTTTAATAACAAAATATAAAATGCTAAGTAACCACGATTCCAAAAAACAATCCTCGTTTTTCTTTTATAAGAGCTAGTTTTTGGGTAAAAAACAGCTTCACAAATACGTTATATTATCCAACCCGAACACATTCTATCTATAGAATGAAGTTGCTGTAAATCAGGCTGTTATTCTACAAAGTCCCTTTCGCAGACATCGACTGCAAGTTAATTATACGCAAACGATGTATCGTTTCGTAAAGTGTTTTGGAAACGTTCAGTTATTCACTCGGTCATGTGGACCAAAAGTCACTGTCATCATTGTGTTTTCCAATAGAGCAAGACGAGTAGTTTCCATCCATTTTTCTTCCCTACAGGCATTTCATCCAGTTCGCATTAATTTGCTATTGGTGCAGTGCCGTACGCCAGTGTGTCATTCAGGATATCATGTGCGCTATAATCAGGCATCGCATCAATGAGTCCCACAGTTAAAAGTTTCTACTTAATAACCGTAGTGGAAATGGATTTGTATCTCGTTTTGGCACATGGTTCTGCGAAACTATGGTGTTTTTGATAATAACAATAGGGCAGTTAGTTTTATGTCAACTTCCCGGATACAGATCATGTCGAACTAAGACAGAAAACAGACAACAAAGACTGTGGACGCGGACAGTGATAGGTTCGAATCGTATCCTTGTAATGTTTGTTAGTTGTGTTTGTTTGTAGATCGTTAACCAGATCCTACAAAAACTGGGTGCCACAGGTTCTGTCTTAGTCGGTTCAGTCCACGTTATCCATGCATGTATAAGTTTCTGCGGACGGATGAGAGCAAAGGATAGTATTGTTAAACTGGTTTCATGGCAGTCTAATCGACGTAATCGTATGACCCTCTCTAATTTGCAGTTGCTGTAAGTTAGTTTCTGCTACACACTCTGCGGCATCTGAAACAAATTATCGCACCCTTTTTGTAAACATAGTTAACTATCCTTCAGGTGATAACGTGTTGTTTTTGTAGAAAAGTAATATTTGTTTAATATTCGTACTTATTTGCGCCTATGCCTTAAATGGTTGCCATGATAGTCGGATGTTCAATGTATTCTATATATTTTACATCATTATGGCGTAATGTAAATTACATTATCAACGTGTGTGAATGCGCAAAAACATTGACAGCCGAGTGATTGTGTTAACTTACCCATTCAGCTCCACAGGATTAACAACTGTGACCGATCCCTGAACTGTTGACCTGGTAGACTCACAGTATCCATAATATTCATGACTGACCTTTGTCAGATATTGTTCTCTCTTGTCCAAGTCCACACTAAAACGTTTTGTTAACTTGTGAGAAGTGCGAGTCAAGTATGAAACATTCACTGTTAAAAGTACATACTCTGGATCGACTCGAAATGATGGGCGGCTGTCGCACTCCCGTAGACTTTGCAGTCGGTCCCTTTCGAAAAGAAGCGTTAGACTGGAGCTTTTCTCTCATCATAGCACGTCAGTAGTGCATATCCTCGCCACTACCGGGATTAGAACCGGGGCCACGCTGTTCATGGGGCAACTGTGTTTACTACTGCATCACTGACCTCACATTGGATATGTGAGTAATGATCAGATTGCCCAATCGCATCAAAAGGGGCCGACTGGAAAGTTTGTGAGAATGCGACAGCTGAGATCAATTGTGGGTGATGTTCAGTCTACATGAAAACCAAAATCCCCTACTACTCCTCAGTATATTATTTTCTCGTTAGAACCTTAGGGTTGTAAATACAAACGTTGTATATTGACGCTTATGTAAGTTGTGCCGTAACAGGTATGATTTTCAATTCATAAAATTTATTTGACAATACAACTATGTAATGTGGCAGGTTGCATAATTTGGAGGGGGCTCAACTGCAAGAGATCTCAACTTCAACTGCGTTCAGAGCAGTAATAAAGTCGTGGTGTTCATCGATGGCTTTGGCGAATTCCAGCATAAACTGATGGGACAAACATGTTTGGATAGCCAATCCGTGGAGTTACTCGGTTGATTTCACACGACAAAATGGGTTGGGTGAGTTACTGGGTCCAAAAGTAAGTTTTCTAAGCCCCATTTTTACCTTCGTTCTTCAGCCAGTAGAACACTTGTCGCCTTCAGGTATGCTGCTTCTTTCGCTGGTTTTGACCTACTCAAAGTCCAGAATTTTCAAGACTGGGTCTTCTCTTACTTAGTAAACGATTTTATAGTTACGCCTCAACGGCGGAGGCTGCATTTGTTTGTTGACGGACACAAATAGTGACGAAGTTCTTAATAGCATTTTTCAGAATGGGTCAGTTTTATGTAACTAAGCGACATTTAGTGAGGTTTTTGAAACCGGTTGAGTACAGGCGGATAACGGTTGCAATTATTCACTCCTACAAAGCTGATGTCATTCAGATGCTCGATCGACGACTACCTTATAAATTTCTTGGTTGTGTTACGTTCATACCCTGTAAGTATACGCTAATATTTCAAGATTGCACGTCACTTGAACTAATTTCATTACTCTCATCACCGATTAAGAGTTAGATGAGAATTAGTACTACAGAAACTTTGATACTGCTTGTTCAATTGTCTCGTGATTAATGACTAAATGCGTAATGAAGTCCATCATTTTCAACCCGACATTACTATGAAAACAAAACCTAATTCGTAATTTTAACCACTTCACTTAGCATTGTGCCTGGAAGACTGATGACTGAGTTTTCAGAAGTTTCGACTTATAACTCAACTCACATTCGCATTAGTAAACGTTCCAATGATAATTTGAAATAAATATGGTGATAGCCTAACAGAATGAGTTTATATGTGGAAATTAGTTACAGCAGTCAGCGTTATAGTTAACGTTGAAGTTCTTTTCAATAAAATGAGCCGGCGAGGAAATGAAATCCACTCGTTTAACTGATCAAATAAACCCGGACGGGAACCAGTGCAACAAGAATGGCTTATTGCTAAGTAGCCAGCGAGTAAGTTGGCTATAAATCAACAAATCACCCACATTTTACGATCGTATATGAACTAAATGAGTTTTTGATTAACGCATTTAATAAGGAAACGGTAGACATCAGTAGAAGAATGGGAGTACAAGGCCGGCCAGAAAAGCTATAAGACGTAAGTAGTTCTTAGTGTTCACGTTCAAAGTGACACCAGGCAAGGGTAGTTACAACTTCTTGAATGTGATTCTGCATAAATGAGAACGATGCAAAGGTGACACTGCATTTCTGTTACTAAACGTGCAAATGCCCATATTATGGGATTGAACAAATCCAAACAAGTTGGCAGAAACCTTTGTGGGAATGCAACAGCTGCGACCGATTGCAATTGATACTTAACTTGTGTGAATCAAAAGGAGTTTACAAAAATGTATCAGATGAAATGAGGCTAACCCGGGGAAAGACGTATAGAATAGACCTAAGTTTTAAGTTTCTATGTATGTACCAGTTTTCACAGTTTAATAACAGATATCCAAATGTAAAAAGTCTGGGCTTCGGTTGAATTCAAATCATCGGCAGGAATGGATTGCCTTTAAGCTTAAATTTCTCTATTAGCTTGACACCTCAGTCAGCACAGCAATTGGCAAAATCCCTCAACATTTCCTTTCAACTGGAGGTCCAATTTTTTACAACCTGTTGGAGGTTCAATTTTTAGGGTGCATTTAGCAATGTCTTGACCTGATTAACTCGAAAAATAAATTCATATATGTGTAACGGATCAGGGTTAAACAGACAGTAAAACAATTCGTGTGAGTGCTGGCACAATGTGAAACAGAAATAGTCGGCTGAGGCGGACTGTAGTGTTAAAGATGACAGACCCACGGTATCAATGAAATAATGGGTGATGATTCACCGTGTCAGAGGTCATGCATGAGAAGACAGCAGTATGTCATACTAAAACAAGGCCAACAATATACTTTGCATCTACAGTAAACCCCTCTCACGACCTATCCGTATATGAATTATAAGAAAACCACGTCATTAGGTTAACGGATTTGTGTTGGTAATAACGGGTTTGCAACGGTTTGAAGAACTTGTACTATACGGTGGTGAGTAATGAATAAGTAACGCTGAAGTTTTTACCATTGGAGTACCCTATGGTGATTCTTCCCCAACCGGATGACGAAGAATACAGTTTCTATGTCTTAATCAGCCGATTGTGAGCAAAAACATTGGTACACGTCCCCTACTCGTCTGTAGTTGACCAAAAAGAGATGTAAGCAATTTTAGGACTCCATATTTGGTGCAAGGAGCCCAATTTACCCTCAACGCATACTAAAAGTGATCGTTTCATGTTAGAGTTTTGATTAATTTTAATCCGCTTAATTAATCTAACCATCTCAAAAAATTGTTCTGTTTCTAACAGGAGATGAACATTCTGCAGCTAAATAACCAGATCCTTAGAGAACAAAGCGAGTTAACAGATTGTAATTTAATTCTACAAACAAGTCTTCAGTTGATTGATTCTTACGAGACATCATATTGACAAAAAGATAACACAAGTTGGGCAGATTTATAAGTTCACTTAGCTGACAATGATTAAACAAACATAGAAACATTGGAAAAGAATTGGACGTTCAAAATCTGGCAAAATATTTGAAACAGACAATTTATGTTTCAAAATGCTAAAAAACAGTAATACAAATACCCGTACTAAATTCAACCATCAGACAAGTATTCTATGGATCCGGGAAAATTACCTGACAAAAATGTATCCAACAAACAAGTGCTCACATGATTGCAAACGGAGCGTAAGTCTATATATTTTTACTAACCACCGGCGTGAAAAATAAAGTGGAAGTCCTCAGAGTTTAGTAAAAAGTTTGCTGGTGTGAATGAGGTTGCAGTAAAATAAACGTCATGTTACTTAACAGATGTTGTGGACCAGGAATAACTTTGTCGTCAAGTTGTGGTTGTCTATAATCATCAAAATGTTTTAATCAGAGCCTTTTCATGATAAGTCAAAATAGCACGTCAACACATTTTGAAGCACTAGGCAACAGACAACGTGTATGGAGAAAACTTGCAAGTTTGATATGACCACAACGTTTGGCGAATTCTGGTGGTTCCAACCTTTACATACTTCAGCAAAAATGAGTCATGTGAAACCGGTGTGAATTAACATAAAACGAAAAGAAACCGAGGAATGGCATCGTATGGGATGTGCGAATTTTGACTAGCGAAGATACTGGGCAATCTATGCACATTGTGCAAGACTTGAAAATATGTTATCACCAGACTATGAGAGACACTTAAGTACTAATCCATTCAAGTAGTCTCCCTGTTTATGCATATGGAATCACTGTCTTACTACAAAGAAAATCAGGCAACTTTACGACCCATATTTAGTAACAAAAGTATTAAATACAAAGGATACTCAAACATAGCAGTGATCTGAACAAAACAGTTAGAAGACGAACGCTGGTAGATGCTAGCATTTCGTATTGGCTCGTCAGTACCAAATAACCAATAACACGGGAACCTTTCAATTTAACGTCTACAGTACATCGGGGGATATGAACAAAGAAAACAACAAAAACAAAAAAAAAAAACGTCCAATCGTGTGATCTGAATGACACTCACTAC
>JTDE01000475.1:121323-137104 GCA_014338405.1 Paragonimus skrjabini miyazakii
GTTTTTACACAACTAACACAAAACTTTTCAATGTATGAGGTGAATGTTCGGTGTGCTACTTAGAAAAACACTGTGAAACAAGTTCATTCATGATTTACCAGAAAAAGTAGGCTATATTATTTGTTACGTCTATGTATTTCACGGTACGGTTTATCATGTTTCACGAAAATGGTCGAGAAAAATTTATAGAATAAGTAATCACACGTAAATCATCAACAGAATATCCATAACAAGGCAAATTGGTCTATTGCCAAATTTCATTACCGTAAAATGCTGGTTTATATTTTTAAATAGACGTGGCTTTCTCAGAACCGTAAACAGGTGTTCTGTCATCTGGTACCAACCAGATGATCTCTCCCTCCTGACAGCTAAATCACAACGTATGCGCTAGATACCGGGCATGCAATAGCGATGGTGATTTGGTGGTGAAATCACACCGGTTTATTTGATACTATCACCTTGCGATCCGACTTCTATCCGAAGTTATTAGTCGGCGTTATGTGCACGAACTTGACTGAGAACACCTCTGTTTGTTGTTGTCCTGATTAGTTGATACTTGGTGTGCTTATTGACGTGTATAGTCGCTGTTTGTTCCTATTTCGGTTATCTGTATCAATCTGAATGTTACATGTTTATGACCAATGCGAATAATCGATTTCCAGATTGAACACCAACAACATTCGATCATCGTCCTTAAACTAAGGTAAGACATTCAACCGGCCCACTTTGTAAGAACGCACTAGACTTGAGATTCGCTCTTATTAGAGCCCATCACTAGTGCATGTCTGTGTCCGTATGGGAATTTGGTTAACACGCTAGTCTTATAAACACGAGGATTGAATTGCAAATTCCGACTGGGACAAGGATACGCACTACTGATGAGCTCTAATAAGAGCTAAACTCGAGTCTAGTGCTTCCTTACTAAGCGAGCTGGTGGAAGAGTTTATCTGCATGCAAGGACGAATGTAGTTGCTGTTCAATTTGAAACAAATTAAATTTCTGAAATTCAAACCATATATCTATATACCCGTAACAATAGTTGTTAATATGTCTCAACATATGAAGTCTCTGTTCTGATGAAATGGTTAAACGTAACTCAACGCTTCAAGTATACTCTCTGAATCGGAGAACAAACGAAATTCCGATTCAAAATCTGTAGACTAAACATACGACATCTGCAGGATGACAAAATCTTGACAAGTTCAAGTGATTTATTAAACAAGTATGCTACATATCCAAACAAGAAGTTCGCAATCAATGTTACGATCCTCGAAACAGAACTTTTTTCATAACCGCCAGGTAAGACGGTCTTCCGATAACAATTACGCATAGCGTACAGCCACTGGTATGAGGGGTCTTTTATAAAGGGCAAAGGACAGATGCAATATACAATATTGACTGATGTAACCGCTTCATGTCAGTCAACAAAGCAAGTATTACTGTAAAGCTTCTGCAAGACGGTATAAGGTGACGACTGCTCCCTTGTTGGCATCATATTGGCCTGCACATCTTTTAGCCGGACGCCACCCTGACAATTACTTCATCCGCTGGATTTAATGATAGTATTTAGATTGCTGACATTGTACGCAAACCCCGATGCATCTAATACTGCACACAGTAAACGGAATTGAAGATTAAAACTGCGTCACAACAAAAAACTAAGCGATGTAAACCGCTTACACTATAGCTTATGAGGCTGAAACAAACGTACCAAACGTTTCGGATACGTTTGGCACTTAAAATAGATGTTGACAAGGCCATTAATAATATACTTCAAGCGTAAATAGCACCTTCTAAATTATCACCGTTCATTACATTTTGTAAAATGTGAGTGAACACTTGAGTTGCCGAAAATTGTCTTGTCTCATCAACGAGGACGTTATTGTTGCTTTGGATGCACCTCCAAGGGAACAGCTGTTGGTACACGACAAGGTCACTATACACTCTACGCAATACTTTCACAGCTGTGCAAAGCCACGGTTTCCGGAAAACGGTGGGCGATCTTTCAACTGGCGGACCTGTGTCAGCTTGTTTGTAATTGGCAAAATTTATTAAAACTGCTGCATCAACATTTTTTTGTGATTTCAGACACAACGTTTACTAAAATCATTTGTTTTCCTGGAACTTGGAAAAAGGCATCTGTTCCTACTTAATACTGATCGGACTCGACTTATCAGTGACCATGGTAAACCCGTGTTTTCTTCTAGAGGTTACTACCGTGCTTGTATCTTCCAACTTGTTGCAATTAAATCCATTAATTTTGCGGCAGTGAAATCGATTGCATAGCAGCAAGTATGCACACATAAACGCTAGATTCGGCCTAATTACTACACTACGCTTTGATCTGAAAGACCAAGTGTCTTGTTGTGAAGTTCATCGCAGTTGTTTGAACCTACAATTTAGGTACGTTACTGTCAAGCAGAACATGTGGAAAAGCTTCAGCATAATTGTACAAAATATTACTTACGTGTAAATTTAACTCCATTATCACTTATTCTTCCAGTGCAGCCAAGTTTTCGCCTTGATATAATATGATACTAGTTTGCTACCTATGATGAACAATTTTGTAAAGAGAATAAGAAAATGGATTGAAGTTTTTATTTGAATTAAAAATGTTAGTTAAACAACCATTATAACTCAAATTCGCCTGAAAATATGAGTTCACAATTTCAGGTTTTTATTTAACCTTCTGCTTTCTTCATTTTCTCACCCAGTACACTTTGCATATTCAATCCCTCCGTTAGTGTATCTACTGCGAGTGATAACTGCTCGGAGTTGAGTCTTCTAACATCCGCACAGAATATACTCCTTCTAGGATGGAATGTTTATCACATAGAGGAAAACATCTGAGAATTGAGATTGTTAGCGTCATAATAAATGAAGATAAGAAATACATTTTCGCTAGAGGTGAAAATACCGAAATAAACATTGACAAACATTTTTCGAAAAAAGTAGAGGAACTCCAGTGAGTTTTCCCAAAGGCGATTTGTTGACAATGTGTTCATCCGAGTACCGTTCAAAGGTGACAACGCCGCAGAATGGCTGACAAATAAGCACAACCAGACAATTAGCAGGACATATGCTACAGCTGAACTCTGTATCCAATTCTCCACATCCTCAATTCTCAGGTTTTATAACAAAGATAGACTGATAGCTCAGACCTCATCCATGAGTATCTATTCATTCACTTGTTCCAGTGGAGCAGGTTATATTGGTCGAACGTCAAGACAACTTTCAAGACGAATCCGAGAACATCATCCACGGTGGCTGGGGCACGGAGAATCACGATCGGTTAACAGTGCTATTATCGCTCATCTGGTTGAAAGCGGGCACCAGGTGGACACTGATCAAGCCTTCAAAGTGGTATATCGCGTGCCAGGAAACCCATCAAAAGGGATCCGAATGAGAACACTTTGTACTGCCGAGGCGATTGGAATAAGGCTGCTTGACCCGGTATTATGTCATCAAAAACGGTTTGTTTAGGCGCTGCACCTACCATGGCCACAAATCCACCGGATCGATGGCCAACCTGCGCGGTCAAACCAATGGACAAGCGTGACGTAACCGGCCAATCAAGTCAACGCCAATTTGACTGACCAGTGACCTAGTTTCTCTGTAATAAGTCCGATCGATATCTCGATCTAACTCTATTAACTCGTTATATAATTGTATCGGCCTGAAGATGAATTATCGAAAACATATGTTCGCCTATATGTCTTTGTTCTCATTATCGTAATGGGTATATTTGAAACAATGATTTTATCCTTTCGTTTTCAGCCTGCATCATTGATGAATTGTATATATATATATTTATATATATACCGTGTTAGTTGGCTACCCCGTTAGCTTTCAACCACTTTCCAGCGAACAAAGCTCCACAGGATGTTGTTTAAACCTTGAAAATGTAATGTCTCCAACGTAAAGAATATTTATTTTCATGCTAGCTACTAGATTGGAGAGTCCACGGTGTATTCATGTGGCATACTTTGCACAGTAATGGCATATTGCTTGAGGATGGATGTAGTCTGGTATTTTATGCTCATACACAATTTTAAAGGCCAGTCTGATCTAATTTCGGAACTTTGGTCCGAGATTAAATGTTATCGGGTTTTGGGTTCATGATTAAAAGGAATCGATCTTGTTCCATGGTCCATTATGTAATGATCGCACTAACTCAGTAGCTTCGTTTCCTGATACAGCAAGTCACAACAAAAAGCAATCCAGCTTCGACGAACGGTCGACTGAAATTCAGTGCAGTTAATATCCCCAATTTATTCCACTAGACTCAAGGAATGTTGAAATCGAAACAGTTTAGTTGTTTGACTTTGAAAGACGCTGCTGCTACAAACGTTTGTTCTAAACTGCTATTGTTAACTTTGTTGAGCCCAGGTGATCTCATTATTTATCAATACCGAACGCGGTTGCAATAGGTCTGATGATCCCGTCTTTTAAAACGGAAATCACGTGACACTTCTATAATGAATGAATTTTTCTGTTATCATTGTCGCTTCTTAAGGTGAGAACAACCTACGTTGCTGATCAAGGTCAAACAAGTATGTCTAATGCATTCGAGCGAATCGTGTTGTCCACTACGGGAAGACCAATGTGTCAGCATTGTATGTTCGCGCTTGCAACTCTGTGTTGTCTGCAATTAGTTAACATAACAGTTTGAAGTAAAATTGAAGCGTTTTATTTTCTTCAGAATATCCTAATCATAACACTTTGAAAACCTCGGGTTATCTGCTCGTATATACTCATCGTTTGCTGTATAACAAACGCGTCGTCAATAACATTAATAGATATCGGCATTTGATCTAAATGTTGCTGTGAGCTAAATCCTAACCACAAGGAAAAAAAAGCTAGCAACACATGAGAAGAAGGCGCCAGAAACATTCAGAATTCACTTAAGAAGTCTACGCTCAATGTAGCATTTAACTAAGTAATATTTCAAAATCTGATATTCTTAAGCATTACACCTTTTTTGGATGCATGCACTCACAGATGGCTTTGATTTTTCAGCAATTATGTGGTATGTAATTTGCTGGTAAGCTCATTAAGTAGAATCTTAAAAAATGTTTCCCGACAAAAGCTGCCGAGGGAAGTTCATTAGTTTTGAAAAGAACGTATTTGACAAAAATTAGAGTGGGTAACCCATAAATAATCACGGATGAATCGAACAGAAATTTGGATTATTCATATGTGCAGCAAATCTACGCATATGCATGTTTCGTTGAAAAGATAAACGTGCACGCTAAACCACAGTCGTTAGCAATCCGCCATACTGTTTCACGTGTGACGCACCATTTCATTTGTACCTCTCGCTGGCTGTCGGGTAGACAGTTGGGATAAGCTGTTGCCTAATCAAACAAGAAAGTTTATCAAAAGTAGCAGTGAGAGGTAATCAACTAATGGTGCACTGTATCCGGCTATGTGCTGAAAATCACTGTATAATTTCACAAGGAGCTAATCACGTATTCCACCCGATTACATGCACTGATCCTGTTTAGTGAGCCGGTCAGCAGAACATCTCGACTGAACACATCTTAATGCAATCAGTTCATTTGAAACTATCCGCTGCAAACTAGAGTTGATGTGCCCTTAATTTGATTGACCTAACCGAATGGTTATTATGACCGGCCATCCCACCTTCTGCTCTGTGCGATATGGTTTATGCACACGAGATCAAACGTAACTAATCAATGAGGTCAAAGTTGTCATTTATCGTTCCACTAGTCTGAACCTGTATCGATGATCGAATGGTTTCGCAGCGAACTTTTTCGATTATATACACGTGGTGAAACCGATAATGCTTAGCCACAATTAGTTAGTTCTCGAAAACCCGGTTTATTGATAAGGTTACATTCCGAAAAACAATTGATGACCCCCTAATGCTGTGATCCAAAATCAGAAAGTATTATCATTATTAATACTATTGATGATTATATGCTGGGAGAATATGTACGTGTACGCACGATCCCTTTTTATACACCATACTCCAGCTTGAACTGACATCGCTAAGAACAAGCAGAATACATAGAACAATTACCCTAAGATGAAAATGCAGGAGAACGTGCAATAATTCTTTCTGCATGCAACAACATTCGTTGGCTAATGGCAAGGCCTCATTAACTGCGGGATACATCATGTTGTCCATGCGAGTAACAGCCATCAAACAGCATGTTAGAAACAGTGTACAAGCAGTCATCAAACGGTGTATACGGTGGGTAGCTGGGAATACGGGTGGCTGCACAAAGCATACGGATTTCAGCTACGGCTGCGGTCGGTATTGTAGGTCGGAAATATACGTCGTTGTCCTTCTTCCATTTGGACGTGGGTGTTCGGAGACCATTGTTAGTTGGAACCGAGCTATACACCAATCGAGAAACCCAGCGCTTTTCTAAGTGACAGAAGAATGTTCTGCCGCGAAGGTGTACTTATCAGGAATAGAGTGACTGCATTAATTCAGTTAGGAGATTACCTAGCATTTCCCTTTGCACCAAATTATTTTTGGCAGAAATGCGTATTTCTTGCTCTGTAAAAGTTGCATCTCATGGCTTGACCAAATGACAACTGGCCTACTTTCATTGACAGTGATCGTTGAGAGTAAAAACCTGGTTTTACATCGTTTGATTTTCGGTCTTCGACAAAGACGTCCACAAATCAGTAAGTACCAAGCTTATGGCTGGCAGATGTCCAGACGGTCAGTGAGAAACGGTCTCGCCTCATGCTTTATTGTGCATGTTCAGTGACAGTATAAAAGCAGTACACACCAAAGGTTTTGTTGTGGATAGCTGTGCAAAGTTCTTCGGTTCAGGGTAGAATTCTTTTTCGAGGTTACGACATGTAATTAATTTAGTTAGTTACTGTTACAGCTTCCTCATTCCACAACGTGATCTAACGAAATTTTCTGGAAAACGATTAACAAGCTGGGTTCGTACACAGCGCAACACAAGTTGATACACGTATCACATCTTAAACTCATTTGAATGCAGTATATCGTTTTGTAAAAATCTACTTCCCAAGGCCAGCAGTCTAAGTAATGTAGCCAAGAAAGTAGTACTGATCAGTCATCTTGTAAATTTCAAACAGATTTCTTGTTCATTTTTCAGCACACTTTAGCAACATTAATAAAGTTGCACAAGCAACCCCAAAGAAGAAAATTGGTGCGTTGAGCTTAGTGAGATGAAGTAAAACTGAAAGCTTGCCATTCAGCTATAACTACCTCAGGCAACATATTACAAACCGATTGCCCACGAAACGCGTTTGACTGAGATGGCGACTAATTTTGCCAAGAGTGGGTTCAAAAGAGAATCGTTAATCGGCCTTACCAAACAACTTCAAAAAGGACTTAATAAACACTTAATGTGTTGTGATTGTTGAATGTGGTTGCATTTCATGAAATTGAATAACTATTTTCGCGTCGCGGAAGGTTTGTACTTTACATCATGCTGCTTGACTGGTATGCGTAACAGTCAGCCAACTCAAACATACAAGCAAACTTTTTCTTCAGCTGAAGATATCTTCCTCTGAATAAAAAGACAACAGCGCGATGTAATTAATCTCCAATTTCACTCTGTCCATCAGATTGTGTAGAACATGTCGCTTATTGTTAACCATGGACAAAAAGGAGAGACTACAGACAGGGATAAAAGGACAGATTTCAAAGTCACTGTAGCTGCCATGGTGGCGACAAACGTACGCGTAGTTATTTCCGCGCACAGAGTGAGGCTTCAATACTTTGGATTACAACAGTTCGAGAAAATAACGACTTTCCGTCTTGACATTGAATATAGAACGTGAAACACGATTACTGGATCACAATGTCATTAGGTTGGTATAACTAGAAGCACAATGTAGAATATGGGATTGTTGTTTCTGTAAGTACTTCTGACATAACGTGGTTTTCATGAACTGTTGTTCGATCGTCTTTGAGAAATACTTCGTAACAATGATGTGCGATTGACCATCTGTCCGGTTTAAGTAAAATGTTCTGTATCCTTTGCGTTATTCTTAGAAGTCGTTGTAATGGGCTGAGAGAAAAAGTTGGTTGTTTTGATCGAGAAATTGCACTCCGAAATTCTCTTAAAAAGATTACATGAGCATAATAATGTTTTCGTGATACAATTAAATAAAAATTGCCAAATTAGTTGATGTGTATCATCATCTAGAGAATGTAATATCTCGAATACATGCCAGTTTTGAAATGAATTGTCATATGAACGATAATTTTGCAAAGGATATGCATCCTTATTTCCAACGGTAATCACAATGGAGTGGTCAAATGTGACCATGGCAGTCGGATTGTACTGCGTAACAGACCACTGATTGACCAAGCATCTACTGGTTATTGTACGGTTGATGATGTACGTTATTGCAGTAGTACACCTAAAGCTCGAATTATGACGAAAACCTGAGCAAAAGTATTGGGAAATGTTGGCGGAATTAGGCGACTTTTTACGGCTATAAATCCGATACGATCGGTCAGTTTTAAGCTATCGAGTCGGCTAACCTGCCATGGTCACTGCGTAAAATCATTGTCTCTGACGTGACCCAGGCTATGCAGCTTGTTTAAAACAGAGCTAATCGTATCGTTAGACAATGACTTCTAAGTAACTATGTATACTCAATAAATATTCGATGGACGTGTTCAGGGTTTCACGTGACGTGATTGTCTCAGGCTGTTTGGTGGAACTTTTAGCGAATCATTTGCTGAATTGCCAGTTTGATTTAAGGCGCTATGATTAGCATTGGGTGAACGGTTGCGCCGTGTGGTCTAGTGGAATGTAGGTGATTTTAGTGATTCCGTTGGAGGTGGGTCAGCTGACTGGCATACGCAAATACGGAAGTTGCAATCAAACACTCGTTATGTTCAAGTTGTGTCAATATAAATTCCCAAAATTCTAGTCAACTGTTTGAATTTATCCGTGAAATTTCGATTACGAGTCCGAAGGAGAGAAATTATTCAACAGCATCTTTATTTATTACCAATGAAAATGGATTTTATATGTGAAAAAAATATTTAAAATGCTCAGGTACAGCACAGACACTAGTCTAGAAAATTGTGGCCAAACAGTTGTTCATCACAAAAAAACATGCAACAACGATGTAAGCTCCTACTCTAGGGAACTTTGATGAAACTAACGGTATATGAAGCTGTCGCACAAACATTTGGTTTGGGATTTCATCAAACGCTCCTTTAAAACAATCCTCGGCAGTCGTCAAAATCTTTGGTTTGTAATTACTACGTCTGCTAGTGGTGACTGTCATGAAAACCATTGAACAGTATATTAAACTGCTAATTAGTAAACAATAATTTGAATGACCCAGATTGACAAATATCTATACACCTTGCGTTCAGCTAGAATTGTACATAATGTGTAGTAAATCTGGTGGTTACTGAGATGACCTGGACAACTGAATATTACTCACGAATAAATGTGGCTGAGGCTTCAAAAATGAAAACTTGGTCATTACAAGTCTGGGTCCATTATTTTTGTAGTTATCGTGGTTGATTCAAAAGAACTTGTTCTGGAATTCAAATCCCAACAGTGGAATTGATATAGATGCCTGAAACAAAAACGAAACCCAAATGTGGCTGCTAAGAAAGAGCCAATTTTGAATGTACATAAACCAACCTTACTTGGCCAGATGTAATATAAGCTACTAGGACTTGGAATTATTCATTAGTTTGTAAAAATATTCGTCACATTTCATTTCGCTTGTCGGGTGAGCTCGTTCAACTCTGTCCAGCCCGAAACCGATGAGACATTCAAGGCAACAAGTAGCATAGAAAATACTTCGCAATTGACCTGACACTGCTAGGGTTCGGTTTCCACCAGGCTGACATAATATAGTGTCCATAGCAACAGATGTAAACATCAGACACTTCAGATCGGTTGAACTATCCTGGTCCATGAAACTACAAATAACTGACTTATCCACACAGCCACCATTTTTGCTGACAACGCTTTTGATAAATTAATTTGTTATTCGATTTTATGTCTGGTTTACATATAATGACCATACTGTTTGAAGTCGGGTATATATGGCTGATTATGTTTCTTCTCTGTCACAGCGAATGAGATCGAAGCACAAGTAGGCGTACTCACCATTGTAGGTGAGTTTTGTTACACCTCTCTTCGTTTACTAGTATTTTAGCCTCTTGTAAACCTGATAGAATAACACCAGGCAGCATGAGAACAGATGCGATTTTAACACAGCTGGTGAGCAATCTATCATAGTAAATAGAAATTTTTCCCTCTCTTACTCTGCTGAAACACAAATATGACTTGACCATGAAAGCAAACAGACCAAAGGAATAATCCAACGATCAGACGATAGAAGATGAAGTAGAAACATACAATAACGGCAGAGTAGACATAAACGTGACAGTTCAAAGTGATGCAGGTTATATATAGTAGTGAATATGAAGGAAAGCTCGAGTTCGGGTGAAATACGTTAATGACAAGTTTCAGACAATACGGCCCAAAAATATTGGTGGGCAGAAAGAATTAACGGCTTTTTGTTACTCAGCCTACTGCACTCGTTGTTTTATATGCGTGAAAGACGAGTGTACACACTTGCAGTCCATTTGTTGAATTGAAAACATTCTGGTTAAAACGAGTAAGACGATTTACAGTCGCGTTCCCTGTACAGCGTCGTCGTTGATAGATCTGATAGTTCGGTTACGCATCGTGTAACCGCAGTCAATAGGTGAAACTCGTGTAACTTTCCTGTGCCCAACCGGAAGGCAGACCTCGACATGTTTTTATTCAGGGCTGCACAATTTTACGAAAACATCTATGCAAGTTGATAAACATGAATACAAAACCATTAGAGGATGTGCTTAACACTTTATCTATGATCACTTTTGACTGCATTTCTTGAAAGGGCTTACGCATAAAATGTCAAACGCTAAAGACTTTCAAGTAGCGTTGGTTGGTGGTGTGTGACCTATATGCATATATGTACAAGGAATGGTTACAACAACGTTTTTATTTTGAACGCTTGATGGAAGCAGCCAACATTATTCGTTTGCATAATATATGCAACAGCATTTCGTAGTAGTTATGCAAGTTTGTTCTTCAACTTACGATAATTTTGCATCTTTGTACACGAAATGTCAGACGTTGCTTTGTGAATTCCGCTTACAAAATCAGATAGAGCCAACGGGGAAACATAAAACAAAGGTAGCTGGCTTGTAGTGGCGTTTCTCCGACCCGAACACGTAAGCTAAATAGATCCAACAGTTCTGAGTGTTTATGTATTCGATTGTTCGCTAAGCATGACAGCTGGGTTGCAAATTTTCAACAGCAAACGAGGTGACATCATAAGTGCGTTGAGGATTGAACTTTAAAAAATTGGGTTCAACTGTAATCTTGTTTTAATGATGAAAGTTTCGCAACCTGAATGTCAAGGTCGTTACATAACCGAATACCTAAACCATTAACTCAAACTACCAACTGCACCGCCCTTCCAAACAATCACTTTCGAAGTTGATGGCAGAATAGGCGACAGTCCCATTGGGCTGAATCATGTGTTGTTCTATGTCAGGCCTTGTGTGAGTAGCAATTTTTCCACCTACCAGACATTTTCGAGTACAACCAGCAGTCAAGCTTTTCAGATGTCTAACAGTTATGTTTTTATGACGGAGGAGAGAACACCCCAACCCAGTAAAGCAGATAAGTTGTCGACCTATGCGACAGAGATGCTTTCCATGTCACAACCGTCCAAAAAGTTGTCTTACTTAGAAGCCAGACCAAAGAAACTTATTGCCATCTTTCCACTTGATAGCGAACAGTAGAGATTTGAGATTTTCATATAACCAGTAATCAAAATTCCGCTCAACAATTTAAGGATTCCTGTTACTTCAACTTGGAGAGAAGTCTTAGTCGAGAAGTCATGGATTGCAGTTAATCGGACACTTACTGTGTCACCTCCCAAGGCGATCAGGCAATCTGACTAGTACTCACAAGAGATTGTAGCCGACCGTTTACAGGTAGTAATTCGGTCGCGTTTACTTTTAGTTCCATGACTCAGTCGTGAAAACGGTTGCCTCACGACAGCATGGCCAGATTTCTGATGATGAGTCAAGTCTACCACACACTTCGGTGGCTGTTAATCTTTCTGCAATGTAATCAAGTTATATTGTTCACATGAAAACAGTTCGCCAAATAATGTGTTTTCTTGATTTTTCGGCCCAAACAACGCCAAAGGTATGCTTAATTATCGCACTGTCTAGTTGGCACTACACACAAAACTATTTTCTGAAGGTGCATGTTCGCAGAACGCACACACAGCACTCCACGAAACACGCAAAATAACTGTCCAAATACATTTTTTATTCAAAACCTGATAACTTAATAATAGTTTGCACAATTAAATGGTTGAAATACCAAATCAAGAGGGTGCTTGTAACAGGAAATAAGAAATTTGTTTAATTTTTGTACATAGTCAGAAAAAATCGATCAGGTATGTGTCCGATTTTGCAAGCGTATAGATTTCACACATCTGCTCGATAGCTCCAAAATTATGCAGGAGACAGTTCTTAAATTTCATCAGTAAGAACAAACACCTAAAACCGTATAATTCCGTTAATCGTTCACTAAATAAAGTTTGACAAGTGATTACAAGAATTAAAATTAATATAGCTGGAATACTTATATGCCATATCTGTACGAGGTGCTCATTATCTATAAAAGTTTCATTCTTTTTGCACTAACAGGAAACAGATAAACAAGGACGATTGTTCAAATCACCGTATTCATGTCAATCGTTTTGTACTGTTTGCTGTCAAAAAAACAAGATAACGGAACTTAATAGGACATGTGAGAAAATTGGCCGTGAATAAGCTGATAACCAAAAGTACGTAAAAAAAATACATTACGGCTTCTTGTGACATATTTGCTGTCCAACCGATGGTTGAATATTCAGGTCGTTCTAGAAAATAGGAATAATCCAATTACGTAAACCTAAAACTGGTTGATCAAATAAAAACGACACTACCTAATGCTTACCAATTGCTGCTCAGAACGTTATATCACCTCCTGCTTCTGCCATCAGTCCACTTTAGCAAATGAATTAATGTTTGGTAGATATCAGTTAATATAAGACGTAAGCCGATCTCCATTTGCAAATTAGTAAGGCACAATATTGTAACGTACGGTCGAAACCAGCAAACGCGCACAGGTTGAATTTGAATTGTGTAACAGGGCGTGCCGCTGTGTTGTTGATGCCGTTTTAGTTTACGTCTGTATAAGTCGTGTGCATGACTTACTGGGCCTTTGACACATGCTTGTTTCTTGTTGTATCCTTTTACAGGACTGTTGTTGAAACCCAAACTTCGAAAGAACGCTGTCTCCCGGTGTCTCCATATTGCCCCAGAGTTGGTCCGTAAGTGTAACGGACAACCAGCGTGTAAACAGCCGGCCTGCATGTTACAATATGAACAACCATTTACATATCCAAATCAGTTTTATAACTTCTGCATTAAGAAATTCCGCTCGACAAGGGTAATTATGAAATAAAGAGTGGATCTCAATCAGCCATTGCTAATCGATGAAAACACACGTGATAAATGATTTGGTATAACGTTGTACGTTTGATAATACACTCTTGTTGGGGTTTTAGGGTAAATTGTTGTTTTTATATTCAACCTTCCAAAGTAGTCATGAGAAAATGTCTTCCGTATCCAGCATTCCAACCGGTGCAACGAGAATGATCATCGTTTGGTTAACTGTAAGACGACTTGGTCTAATCGGCCACCTGTTTGGTGGGGTCGATCTCACACGGTAGACAGTAGAATATGGAACATCTGTCACAAAATTTTCAATAATTAAGCGATTCGATTGCCAAGTAGTAAACTATGGTAAATACAAAGATTCATGGAACTAAGTTTAGTTCAATGCCAAAATCAGTGTGGGGTATACACTTCCTAAAAGAAGGACACTACCTGGTGGCCTTGGAGCGCACTGTGGATAGCAGCAAAAAATTTGACTCACTCTCGGTTTATGTCCACAATGTTTTGTGCACAATTATTGTCACTGCGATGGCACATAGCTATAGATTGCAAGAATTGTGCATACGTAGACAGAATCATTGTCCTTCACCTGATATGGTCTGAATGGTCCTGTGAATTAACCTACACTGTCCAAGGATATCAATCGTTTGGTATGAATATGCCCTAAACCAACGATTCACTTAAGGTTGTACCGTCGAACTAAAATATGTATCTTGACAAATTTAGTAGTTGTGAACCGACCTTCTGTGTACAGAGCGTGGCTTCTTAGAGAATTAGAATAGGCCCGCGGTTGTTTTGTGACTGAACTAATACCATGTACAAAGAAAAGACATCCAGTAGGTAGATAGCAACATAGTCATGCTACAAATATATAACGGGTCTGTCAGAGATCATCCTGCCCTATTCGGTTCGGGGCAATTCATCCAACACAACTCGGCACATGACGCCTCACATGACGTTAGACGAGTGCTGTGATTTCTGTTTAAGCCATGCACACAAGTGAGCAACGCACATGAATCATCCCATGGGAAAGTGCACCACTTTTTGCAGTCAAGCACTGTCTTCCTAGGTTTTTGTTAGAAGTTGTACGTTGTCAATTGGTCCCCTTCCCTAACCAGCCTCCAATCGGTTGAATTTATTTTTCCAGTCGAAACTCAATATAATTCAAACCGGTTTTTGGTTTAAACTGTTCTTTAACGGGTTAAAACATCCCGACACGTGGTTTCCGTTGCTAACAGAGGGCGTACAAATGTATAAACGCGATGACCAACAATTGCATACTGTAGTCAGTCCTTAAACGGTTAAACGTTCTCGGACTATGCTTTTGCGGTTATGAATGTTTCAGCGTTGAACAATCAGTGCATGTGTTTGTCAATATGGACTGGATAAATGCCAGCAAATGTTGACTTGTTAGGTACTCTCTCTTTTACCAGGTATAATGGTGCAATAAATGTCATAATTTTCTCTCCTTTATGCCAAAAATAAGCTGATGAGCAACCACATCTGATCTGCAACTGAAATGAGATAGAAGTGCAGGAATCTTGATTGAGGCGTAAGTATGCCATCTGTTTTTTAAGGTTAAATCGGTGAAACACTGTTTTTACAACAAAACATCTGTGTATCTTCACTGTACTCATGTATTTTGTATCCGCTGTCCATTATTTTTGGCACACCCGCGCACCATATGGAGTGATTCCCAAAAATTCACATGGCCGGTTTTCCAGGCTAGCTATGGAAAATGGTTTCGATGGATGAAATTATGGAAATGCTCCCTACTAATGCATAGTCCCCACTGTCTTCGAACACGTTAATCAGACAGTCTGAACAGTTGTAATTTCAAGAACAGAGTTGCTGGGTTTCTTAGACGGACATCAGAAATAAACTGTGTGAAATCCTTGTCTATTGACTGTGCTGGTTTTGTTGCAGTAATTTATATCATGTGAACAAGAGGTCCGTGAACATAGCAGTTCCCACTTTACTGTTGTCATTTCACGGGTGTTATCAACCCTCATTATGAAGACAGTAGGTTCTATATGCCTTTTATTGTAAAAAAGACATACTTGTCTGCCTACTTTATAGTCTGACTGAATGACGACAGGGAATTTGAATAACAGATAAACATTTAAGTCCCCAAAAATGCATTTTAAAAGTTGAATATACACGTAACCTGAATCATGAAAAGCGTCAGAAATATAGACTACAATTTACTGGATTTCACACCGTGACTTCGAACGTGGACGAGGTCTGTCGTGAATTATATAT
>JTDE01000475.1:150467-240406 GCA_014338405.1 Paragonimus skrjabini miyazakii
TGCCTCAGAAGTAAGCATTCATACGACACCGGTATTTTCCCCATTAGTTGTTTCCTTCTAGGATATTCCACGTCACTATTGAGGTGAGCGGCGGCCCGAGCCGCAGTACCTTTTGGTCAGGCTCATGGCTGTTATGATGATGATGAGTGATTTCACCAGCAGCACTTCCCTCTATGTTTGAAGGCGCCCTGTCGACGGAATTGTACAGCGCAATGTTTGAAATGAATATCACGGTTCCAAATTACAGATATTACGACGGAATTGTTCATTAGTGTTCATCAGTGGTTCCCCGAAGGCCGTCCCTGACCAACTAATTAGCACAAACACGCTCGCATATGGCCCTTCAGAAATAACCTATATATATGCATAACATCTATAGAGCTCAGCAACAGTCTCTGTGGTAGAACACTGCAGAGACTGATGAAATGAGTGGTACAGATTAGTGCAACTACTTTCGGTGGCCGATTTGATCAACCCAGGAAGTTAATCTCCTGGTTGTAATTTTTCCTTTGACAGACCTTGATTAGCCATACCCCATTCCTCGAATGCACCAAAGCTGAGCAGCAGATATGATATTCCTACTTACAATGTACAAGCTACCATATGTGGAACAATTTCGCACGAAACGTACCCATTGCATTTCAGTCTAGTATTGGACCTCCATTAAAAAATATTCCAATTTGTAAACCCATATGACGTTTACTATGTTGTTTAGAAAGTCGTTAATTTTAAATTATTGATTTGTATAAACTAGACAAAGATCAAATCAAGACTGTTTTACTTATAACAGCCATATTCATGTATGTCAAACGAAGTGACGTGAATACTCTGCTGAGTGTGAAAAGATGCAAGCCACTGGTACATCCTGTACTTGTGGTGTCTTTTATACTGGAAGAACCGTGAGGTCGCTTGAGGAACGTGTATCCTGATGCGTTCTAAACTCGTCACACTACTTCAAAAGTGTTGCAGCACATTCTTCCACCAGACGACATTCAAGATGATCAGGACAAGGTAGGCGTGTTCACGGTATTTATATTATTTCTTACAGCGAAGATTTAAAATAATCAGGATACACATATAACCCCAAGGTTTGTGTTAAGAAGCACACGGATTTGACCGAGCAGGACTGTAATATTACGGCGTAACAGTTATAACTTTGTGTGACTCTCTCACATATTTCTGCCTTGAATAGTTTGCTAACAAACGTCTTCAATTAATGTGTTTCTGGCAGTTTTCCGTAATTGCAAAATAAATTATGAAAATCATGCAGACCCAAGAAAGCACTGTGACCTAATGATTTATTATCGGTTAGGGTGTGCGCGGTTAACACAGAATTTGATCCCGTTAGAATCAATTTTGAAACGATGTTCTCATGTTGATAACCTATCACTGTCACTTGTATTCTCTTTTGCCTTCATGTTTTAGGCTAACATTTAACTGGTTCTCAGTTGTCGATTTCTACGATCCGTTATGCTCATGACATTCAAAAGTCCGACATTTAGCAAGATTACTCCTATTCAATATGGCATTTAATAACCTCATCGAAGTCAACCACTGAAACAAATCAGCAAATTGGCAAGAAGACTTCTTGAAACTTTTCAGTCACTAGTCAGGCCAAATTTAAAATTAGTCAAGTTAGATTCACGCCAGAAATTGTCTGAATTTGGATGCCCATTACATTATGACGGATGGTTATTTGGATAAGATCATCTACCCTTAACATAAAAATCATAGCTGGAATGTTTGTTCTGAAATATCTATCAGACAAGTATACGCCAGATTGATTGACAGAATAAGTGGATGCGACCGCTATGGAATAATTTACCATTTTGAAAGTAGTGACTGTCTCCGAAATTTAAGTGGAACCGAGAAAAAAACGAACAACTTTACTCAGGTTTATTGAACTCAGGTGTGCGTGCGGTAGGTGATCGTCTGAGGATCTAAAGGCACGCGAGCGAAACGCACTAAGCTATTGATATGCATGGCAGATAAGCAGTCGATTGCATTGCCAAGTTTATGCATAGCGCGCCCCATAGTTCCAAGGGGCGCGTTTATTAGTTCGAAATGAGTTAAGTCTTCCATCACTTTTCTCAATAAGTTCTACCTCAATGACTATCAAAAATATGTGCTCCTCTACAAAAATATTAAGAAACGTAATAGTTTCTAAAAAGCCTTGTTACGGTACATCATAAGATATCCACTTTTAAACCATATCATAGTAAGCGCCTATCGTTTAACAAATTTGCTTTTAATAATATACAAAGTCAACTCACCATAGTAACCACGACGAAGCCGTATGATAACTGGATGGACACACGTGTGTTACCTCCCATAAAGCGCATGTTCAAAACACCGGAGCCAAATGGGCGCTGAAAGATCAACAAACACGTTGGACGGTAAAGGCCCAGATAATTTCGAAACCTCACATTTTCACCTTACTTCCTTATCCTACTTCTATATATTCAAAGATTGCGATTTAATGTTGACAGTTCTGCAGTCTGGGGTCCATAGTGAGTGAACGCCACAACTAAATCCATGATAGATACTTACAGATTCCATGGGGTAGTTTGATGTTTCAACATTTCCCGTTCATCAAAGCGGTGGCAGCTCTTTTCTCCCTGTAGAACTTTCAGTCAGGTTCTTTTCAGAAAAGAAGCACTAGACTGAGGCTTCGCTTTCGATAAAGCTCGTTAGTAATGCATATATGTACCATAGCCGATACTTGAACTCTTGATCCCGCTTACGTAGGGTAACCATATTCATCACTATGCCAATGATCTCACATTATGCACGGTAGAATTATCATAGTTAAAGCCTTAATCACTTTCGGATGTGAGTACTACTCTGGTTACCCAATGGTCTCGATAGTAGACAGAATAATTGTCTTGTTACCTCCACTCGTAAACCCCACATTTAGGACTTACGAGACAAGTCTTAGCCTCCGATATTTGGCCTAATAAGCGTCAATTTGAAGAATGCCTAGAAAGTCTGTTTGAATGTCGGATTGATTGGTTGTGATCAAACATGACCGTTATTCCACCTGAAAGTAACCAGATCCTTGACTACTCATCACTAATTTTCAAAACTAGTTCAAAGGTACATAACATTTAATAACAGAATTCTCGTACACCCTACGTCACACAGCCAATTCATACAGATGAGTTTACAAACTTCGACCTGTTGAACACATTTTTTATATTCACTTGTGGCTTCACGAAATAATCGAATTATATAGCAAACGTACCTAACTTTACATGGCAATGCTTGCGATATACTGCCACTATCAAAAGACGCGCACTATTTTTAACTCAGTTCTAGGAGAATCGTAAAAATGTCGCACTCGAATTATGTATAGTTTTTATCAAAAGTAAGTTGTTTACTAGTGCACATCAGTTGAGAAGCTTGCGATAGCTGAAATGCCACCTAGATAGATCCGTAAATCTGGGGTGGTCCAACCAGCAACCAAATTGGCCCATTTGGATTAACAGCGTACAATTTGATGCAGTGCCTACAGGGTCGCTACCAAGCAACAGTTTAACTTTTAATCAAATGCACATATGAACATGGCAGATTGTGCAAACGACTTTCGGGGACCAGAGTGTGTTATGTTTATTTGACAGATCTTTCGCTACATAGCAGTACCATTGATAGTGAGCGATATCCTATATTATCTTAATGAATCTAGCGTGCGTTCCTTTAGTTTGGCGCAGTTTGTGTCAAAAATCTATGCTGAATTATAACTAACCCCTATCCGGAATATCTTCACGAAAGCTTATGGAGAATATAACAAAAACTTTCTAGGCCAAGCGGCAGAAATCAGATTTGTCGTCAAGCAATGTGTTAAGTTGGTACAGTTGCATATGTTGTGTATAATTCTGTGGGAATGTGAAACTATGTTGAAAAGAAAATCTTCATTGAACATGATCCTGATTGGGTAGGAATGACATAACCTTCCAAAAGGTTATGTTAACTTTTGAGAGGATGTTAACGATAGTTTGTCGGTGATAGCATAAGGCACATTTCAAACGGGAATTAGCTGTGTTAATTGGCTGGGAAATGCCAACTCAAATAATAACACATACATGGAGCATTTTTACTAACACTTCAAAATTCCATTAAAATGGAAGCCATATATTTCATCAAAATACTGCCTGTTAATTTATATGAAAATTACTCACTTTTTGCTCCAGAGAATATTGTGTGACTTGTAGTCCCCGTCTAAGTCCGCTCAAGAAAGACCTCCTGGAAAAGTGTGCACCAGTGTTGACTAAGATCTACGGTGTCACAACGGGACTGGTGGTCCAATTAAGGCTGAACCTGAAAGTTCTCGGCCCAACCTACCAGGGGTCAGTAACCAGGACCTTGCCGTAAAGGTGTACCGAGCTTACCAAACTACATCAAAGTGATACATCTTACCAGCCTCTTACGGTGGCATGTGTACACAATACGATGTTATTTTCACTGAAATATATTCTGTTTTGACGGTCGACATTCTGAAAGTGAAATGCTTTCTCCATCTTCAACTCAAAACATTGACTCACACAATCATGTCGCTCTCATCTAAGCCATCAGTTCGGTCACTGCTTTCGTGACGTCTAGGTTAGCTCTGTAGGTTGGAGCCCATGGAACAAGACACCTAAATGATTGCTTGAACGATCACTGCACGATGTTACTATAACCAAAGGTAACCGAGTTTGCTGACGTAAACCTGACTTCATTCACTACAAGTTATGCGATCAAGACAGTTCAAGTTCGACAAGTTTTCACGCAATTGGAGTTCTAAATTGTTTGCGTTCTTCAAAGCAACGTTAACCAATATTCGCCATCTGGCTCTATATGAGCACAAACTGTTCACTCAAAATGTTTGTTTTTCATGGGATTGTTAACAATCGCTCCGTTAATGTGAAACTTAATTGAGACTGATTTTATTATTGTTGCTACATGTACGTTCTATATAATATAACCATTTGCGTTGGAAAATGTGGGAAAACGCTGAAGTAGGTATGAAATGAATGAAATTTCATTTTGACTGAGCACATCTTGATTCCAACTTGAAAGAAAAATTATCGCTCATTTTTCAAAGCGAAATAGATGTTTGTTATCAAAGGTTTCAGAAGGTTACTATCAATCTCTCGATGTTCTTCTAGCAAAGTGGTTGTTGGCTTGTCCGTTGAAAAGAATCTATTCGACGGCATATATATCCCGATGAGATTGTCTCATCGTGGGGTTTATAGGATGACCGCATGTAGACCAATCCTGACACAACGATGACAATATAAAAGCTACCAGATGGAAATTCTATTGTTTATCTGTACACCAGATGACACCGGGTGGTCTCTGAGATCGTTTATGACGAACAGTGATACCCGTTTACTATACGACACGAAAAATGTCTAAATGTTAATTACAAAAGAGTTCTGACCAATCTAGCAGTGATGCCTAGTCTCGAATCAGTGTAACCGAACAGTTTTGTTCACTCGATGAATAGCGCCCGTAGCATGTCCATCTAACCAGACGTTACATGTTGACATACTGCAAATGATCACCACGACTGACATGACGTGTTGTCAGTTGTAAACACAATTGCATTGTACTTGATTTCGTCAATAACGCTGATTCCATCAAAGTTGATTCTTTCAGCCGTCAAAATGCAATTACTGCGCTGTCGTCTGATGAATGGGGCTTGTTCTAACGAGAACCAGGTCGAACAAGTCGTCTGCGGTTTTATTCGTGTTATCTTAACCTTCCCTTTTGATTAAACAGCTCAATGAAAGATTCACCGAACAGTTAGTCCTTATTGCTCCAGAATTTTTCAGTCATCTAGGAGCCTCCTCACTGCTGAAGTGATTCGTATCATTCCGATTTTTATTCATGTTAATTACATTCCGCACAGTTGGGTTAACATTGCACAAATACAATTTCCACTAACACCAGAAGGTACTAACCTAAAGGTGTGCGCTAATCACAACCAAGAAATGAGACAACCACTTTGATTCTGATCAACAATTGTACACAACTCGTCCATTAAGAGAACGTTGAGAAGCTAAGCTGCAGATCATAACTGCTGAACAACAACAACCAGCCTTCTGATTAACATGCAGTCGTTTTCTTATTTTAATTTGCATCTAAAGTTTGAAGTTCTTTGTGTCGAACATTTCTTCATATGTTTTCAAACCTTCACACGAGAATGATCTCTCTTCTGGCTTACAAATGATAAAGAATATCGTACAACCTCGTCGCTCTATAAGTAGCTTACTTATCATGTCCGGTTTGTGACAGACTATATGAGCTCTGCACATAAACTGGAAACATAATTTTAGCACCGCAGGGTCTAGAGTTCACGCCTTTCAATTCTCGTTCTCTGTTGTCGTTGAGAGCTAATCCTTCCTAAAATCCTCTGAGAAAATTAGGTTACAGTTGTGGCAAATTGCTTCGATAAAAACCTATGGGTAAAACCATGTAAACCTTGTTCTTTTTCATTTTTTTCAATTCAGATTTCTTATGTTGGCATGCTTTTGATAAGTGATTTAAGAATGTCATTTTTCCCGCTGACTCCCAGTGTTCAGTCTAATTTCAGACAGTGAACTGTCAGGTAGGCGATCATTTTACACTTTCAATTAGAACTAGGATTTGATCATGATCTCAATTGCCTGAAGAATGGCTCACTATTTAGATTATACGACAGAAATATGAACCAATTAGACGAATCGGTATGATGTCCATAGTGCACTGAAACTAGAAGAGAGGAAATTTTGCACATAGGACAACGTAGTTTTCTGATTAATTGCTAGCTGAAACGCTTCTTTCAGTGATCTCGACATGGTAACCAGTTCACTCTTCTCAAACGGTATTAGGTATCCAATCTGTAAGCATCAAGAATATGGAGAGGTATGGCAGCGTTACAGTGATCCAGAGCTCAAAAGTTAGGCTTTACACGAGAAAAAAGGCATGCTCTAAATAGGCCAGCGGTTTAAACTAAAGCAAAATGAATGCCTTGTGAGAAATTTAACTGAGCTTCAAAATGTTTCTCTGTCATTACTGGATTGTAATGCGAGCAGCCACATTTGTTACTATTGAGTAGTCGGGGATTTGATTGATTTCAAGTTGAACATCGCCCACAACTGATCGCAGCTGTCACATTCCCATAAACTTTCCACTCGGTCCCTTTCGGAAAGAAGCACCAGACTCGAGTTTCGCTCGACGGTGGCAAAGATATGCGCTATTGAAGTGCTGTAACAAGAGGGAAACTTGAGTCTAGTGCTTCTCTTCGAAAGGGACCGAGTGGAAAGTCTAGGGAATTGCGACAGCTGCGATCAATTGTGGGTGGTATTCAACTTGTAGTCAGATTTGTAATATTTCACCGCCCTTGAAAATGAAGATGCTAACATTATTTCTCAAATTGCTAGGCTACGAATAACTTTCAAACGACACAAGAAATCAGTCATCTGATTCACTTACCAACTGTTCATAAGTTACATTAATGTCATGAATTTTCAGTAAATTTTAAAACTGTTACAACTAAGCATTTGAACCCTAATTACAATAACAATAGTGAAATATTTATGCTAATTGTGAAATGAAGATGAAGTTTTATGCAAATTGAACCTCACTCACGGAAGCAAAACTCGAGCATAGGGCCTTCTTTTCTAAAGGAGCTAAATGAAATGTCTGCTTGACGGTGACAGATGTGACCGATTTTCAGCTATGTGTATTTCAGAAAAAATCAAAATCCCCTAGCACTTACCAGTAATCAACATGTTGCTCAGAAATGTTTTTGGTTTCTATGATTGAAACTTGGACAGAAGTTCTAGTCGTGAAATCATCGTTTAGAGTTTACAGGACAGTTACTGTGTCACTTCTCCAGGAGCTCGGGTAGTGTAAGCACTAGTCACAAGCGAATATGGCTGTGCACTTGCTTATGATGATTCAGTCGTGTCTAGTAGGAGATCAATGACGCAGTGATCAACATTTCTGCCTCACAACCGTGTGACCGAAATTTTGTCCAGGCCGTGACAAAGATATACATTACTAGCGACCTCTAGCATGAGCGAGAACCAAATATATAGTGCTTCTGTTTAGCAAGGGCTGAATAAAATGTCCGTTTGAGTGTGATAGCTGAGGCTAATTGGGGGTGATTTTCACCTACTATCGAAACAAAATTCCTCAATGCCCATCATTACTGAAAAACGAATTTCCCGTCCAATTTCAGTCTGCCGACTCACACTGATCAGTTTCCAATATAGAGTTTTTGAGATGCATGGTACCCACGTGACAATGTAACCATGTGACAAGTGGCGTTTGTTTTCTCAAAAAGCTTACTGATTACCAGAAATACAACGAAATACTTTAAGTAGACTTGTATTTATTATAAACCAAAACAGCAACTTTTATGCCGAAATTAGTAGGTTTGCTCGGCAAGTATGTATCAACAGATCTCTCGTTCTTAAGTACCTCATCAGCACGAAGTGACAACCCTATTGTGAACAACTAATTGCAGTTGTTGAGTGTGTGTAAAACTATTCTATTGTATACGAACAGGGTAAACATCCTACGCACTCCCCTTGTTTTGTTTCTCGTCATACCGTCTAATCTTTCTTAATTGCCCGAATCGGTCACGGCTTATCGTATGGTAAAGTATTCGAGGCTTGAATGTTCTACTGCACACAAATGAGACAGCTTTTTCCCGTCAAACCCAAGGACGTATTATAAAGCAGTCAAGGAAAGCAACTGGTGAAGTTATGTCAGTGATCCACTTTTTTTCCAATTTTTTCGCAATAACCTACATGTATACACATATGCATATATATATATATATATGTATATACATATATATATACTACAGAAACGTACAGCAGGAAACTCGTGAACATTCACATGTGCTCATGGTTTAAGCGGGCGTTGGTCTCTGACACGTGGTTCAGGGCTGGAGGCTTCAAGGGGATTCAACAACAGGACATTTTCCACCTAGAATGAGTTTGTGAGAATTCGAACAATATCAGCAACAGTCACAGAAGTGGGTGGTTTGCAGTTTACGTTATATATATGGGTCGAAGTGTAGCAGCCAGACGAAAAGCAGTCTAACTCGCAGTCGATATTGCTAGTGTGTTGTGTGTAGAGTTGCTGTATGTTATGTTTCATTCGCGTGTTTACAACTTCCATGCTTTTTGAGTGTTGTTCTGTTATTTTATCCGGACACATTTACCGTGATCTTGCTGCGTGAGTAATCTGTAGTTTGTCTATGTATTCGCACATCTCGACAACATACTTTTTGGTGCGGAGTTCGCACCAACAAATTTATTGGTACCTGACAAATCAGTAGGTAGACAGTGAACAAATTGCAGTCTTTAGTGCTCAATGTTGAGAGTTCAGATGAGGCCGATCCCTTACGCCGGAAAAGTAGCACTCGGTTGAGTTTACTGCGGACCACTAGTTACCTTGCGATATAAGCTTTTGAGCCAAAGAGACCTAATCATTCTCCTTTCTCGGTCTGGGTCTCCTGGCGATACCCCAACCACTTATCGTAGTAGTCTGAAGCTATCCTTTGAAAAATCTACAGCTGTATTAATATGATGTTTCATTGGCCTTAATGAAAATGAACAGTTACGACAGTTGCACAATAAAGCGATTGTTTGGACGTACCAAAATACATCATTCGGCTGGTAACCTGAGGACTTAACTGAGTGGCAGATTTGATCCAAAAAGAACTGAGAGTGTTATACTAAAGAACTATCTAGTTAGTAAGCATGGCAAAATAAGTAGCGTGTACTCAGTGGTCGAAATTCACCGTAAGCACATAATTGGCTTCTTGGTTGTTGTCAGTCATCAGTTATGCGTACTTGGCGAGCTTTGATTGTACATCCTATCATATGAATGGCACATACTGATAATTGTAAATACTAATTCATTTGCGCGTTTCAGCACAGTTCCAGTTAGTGCTCTTAACATCGGCACTGATCTACGAACTCCAGTGAGTTTGAGATAAACGGTAAAACTAGCTTGCAAACGAGCTAGTATCTACAACTTGTCATTTAATTACGCATTCTCGCGTCATTACTAAGCCCTTAGCTTACAGAATTTATCCTATAAGTTGTAAGTCGTGTCACACCTTCACAAGGTCACGTCACGTAAGCTGCAAACCTTATCCATAATTCACAGCGTTATGTCTTCTTTCATAAGCTACGTCTTGTTATTCTAAGTCACCACGTTTTCTGACTAAATGACAAAACACAGCTTGAGAACATTCACTGTCATTTTTCCCAACACATGTTTGTGATTCACTGGGATACTGTTCAACGCAAGTTAGCTTAATGGAGTCCATTATGGATCATAGAAGTACCAGCATATCAAAATTCTTCACATGTTTCAACTGGTGTTGTTGACTTAACGAATGTGAGTGCGTGCTGGTTTGAGGGAGTGCAGTTCCTGATAGTCATTTTACTGAAAGCGACAGTGCGGAAGTGAGAATTTTTGCGATGAATGTTATGAGGAGCTCGGCAAAACTAAAACAGACTTCCGTTGTGCGCCGGGAATGTGCAAGTGGGTCTGTCGTCCTCCATGGTTTCAAATAGGAATTTTATGCACGAAGTTTATTCTTGCGAATGCTCCATCTGTCCTATGTAGAATTTATCCTTTCTCTTCACACTACTAAGAAGCTGGTCGGTTGAAATCTCTACACAATATTCACCAAAAAGATTGTCGTGGTTGTTTTCAGTTGGTAAGGATCAGACATACGAAGCACATCATATGCCTAATTATTGTGGCTAGTCTGCCTGGGAGGAGAAGGACCACAGCTCTTGGTTTAGGGGTTGGACTCCCCCAAATTGCCATCTATACGATAGTTTGGATGAAACAAGTGTATGTACTCCGTATGGATAATCGTTTCCAAATTTCTGGTGGAGTGTGAACATGTGTTCAATTCACTCAGGACTAGAGTACACTGATCTTCATTGTTTTGGGCACGTTGCTTGCGAGTTAAGCCTAGTACACTGGATACGATAGACAGCAGCGGATCCCACGCAACAGGACAAACATCAATCCTTCGGCCGCATACACTCAGATTCCATACTAGGTTATAAAAAGACCAATGATGCCATTCAAACCAGCAGCATTTAGATCAGCTTCACTAATCCTGAGTTTCAACAAAAGACCGGTTTATCACCTGTGCGAAATTTCTTTCATAACGAATTATTGCAACTGCATTCCCTACCAAAATTGCTTGATTTACACTTAACTAGGTCATGATGGGCACTAATCTGAGACGATTAATTCCATATTAAAAATTGACTAATTCAGTGATTTATCACGCGCATCTAATCCCAAGAAGTTTATCATGTTTACGTCGTTCAAAAAAAATGTGTTTGGAATAACCGCTACTGATCTGCTGCCCATCACCATGTTGAAGCGTAACAATAAAGACTTCTCCGGAGAGGCAATTCTCAAATATGTAATTACTTTCGAATAGGCTTAGGCAACTTGTAAAAGTATTATCTAGAAATGTTTAAAACTTCAGTATTTTAATTCCAACTATCTGCTTACTAGTTTTGTCCGGATTAAGTCGTAAGAAAATCGGAAAATAGGTCAACAGCTACAACACATCAATAGCTTGGCCATCCATCACTAAGGAATGACAGAAATGTGTTACATCATTACTTTTAATTATCGATTTTGTACGGTATCAAACGTTAGACAATATGACGGAGAATCAGACTTCACAGTATACTGCGATATGCTTATCAGATGCTGAAATGTGTGATTTATTTCCGTAACAATGTGAAGTTGAATGATTTATCTATAAGTGTATTCAGATGTGAACTTTTGTTTTGGCCCGGAAAGACATTTACCCGCGAAGTGCAAGCGTGTTCTAGAAAACCATCAATTTTAAGCTATCTAGATTTACAATTATGCAATGATCATCCAACTATGGACAATCAGTTTTGCCGGGCTGAAATCTTTTTGAAATGACCGCTTTATGTTGCAGTTCAGACACATTGTGAATACTCATACACTATTATGAAGTGCTACAGTATGGTTCAGGCAGTTTGTAATCAGAAATGAAAAAGACCACTTAGTCAAGCAATCGAGCTGCACAGACTGCGACATTTGAAACATGCATCATGCATGCCAGATGAACATTTACCATATCCGACACTATATATTAAGAACACCAACAGTTGGGTGAGGCGGCGGTACGGTCAGCCGTTGAATTTAACACGAACTAGGAGGATATTAACTGTTTCATCAAGCCAGTTGAGCTGGTGTTCCCTACTAAGTTGAGGGCTTTGTGATTACTTAAATAACTGACTGGAAAAATAATCCAACAAGGCAACTTGGTATGGTCAGTGATGGGCGTGCATCCACAATATTTTCAGCTTTCTTCTCTATTTTTGAGCTTATTCACACTTTGGTCGTTCCACTGGTCCGTCATTAAGGTGGGCGGAAGCTCCAGCTTCACTGTCTTCTGGTCAGGCTAATGATCGTTATGAAAAACGAATGACTGAACAAACGAAAATGTGTGGTGGACTGCTGGTTCGACCTGGTTATGTCTCCTCGGCACCACGCCCGTCGAGGAATCAAAACTATGACCCGTGAATAAGTAGCGGATTGTAGATCAAAAACATCCACTAAACCACGGGATGGTGGTTCCTGGGACTGCAGTATGGATGAGTGTTTGGACCACAAACCGCGACCTATTCAGGAATCGTGGTTTGGATTCTTCGGCGTGCGTGGTGCTGAAGGAGCTCAACTACGTAGAACCAGCTGTCCACCACTTCACTGATGATCATTAGGGACAACTGTTTATGTCACCGTTATTACAGTGAACTTTTCATTACAATGAATGACTCAAACGCACTACATATTTTCGTTCGTTCAGTCATTTGTTCTCACAAAGAAAGCAATTATCCAGGCGAGAAGACGGTGAGGCTCAAGTTTCCGCCAACTGTTTGCAAAGCCTCTTCTCAGCCCCTTCTGGGGCCGTTGTGATTGCTTGTTCACTTGCAGGCCAACCGTAGGAAAACGACTGACGGATTTGAGCTTCTGATCAGAAGTAGGCGCAGTAGCTGAAAGACGAAGTCATGTTTCCCACAATAGGAGCAGAAACCCACTTCATATGAAGAAAACTTCCGGCAAGATCTATAATTTTTATTATAACGACTGTCATTTTAACTGATATAGTCCTAACAACCCGTTACTGTTTACAACTTATTTGTTAATCTCATAAGGGAATGTGTGCTCAGTTTTGACTCGTTACTTCATTAGCACGCTAACAAAATATGCATTGAGTTGAGTTCGGCCAATTTATTGATCAACACTGGTCGTTTTCGAAATGCTCTTGACAGAGCAATAAGAGCTCCCATTATCACTCTAGTTAAGACATAAATGCGTCCGCAGTCTATCCGAGGAATAAAGTTTGTTGTAAATAGAGATAATCCGTGAAAAAGATTAGCAAAATGGAAAACAGCGGAAACAACTTTTTTTCAGGCCATCGCATAAAAGATTTCACCCACAGGTGCAGAGATAAAGCTTTCGCTAGACAGCTGTGTTGTTCACAGAGAAGTAAGCCTAAGCCAAATGAAGCTACCCTATTCGCCCACGTCCATCGTTTGGCCCTTAGATTCGACTGCTTTGCGAACAGTAAAGTAGATATATCCAAATGCCTTTTTCTATAACGTGCTGTAAATTTATGATGTGTTGGATGACAGTAATCAGCACCACAGCTGAGTAGGAATGAAAAAAATATATATCCTATACGCAATGACTTAAGATACAAGTATATGACACAGTTCATGGACTGGTGATGGCCTGGGATGAAAGCTTAACAAGAGCAAAACTCGAGTACAGCACTTCTTTTGAAAGCGGCCAGTTTGACAGTTAATGGGAATTTCAGACCTGGGCTCAACCATTTGAGCGTTCATATATGATAATTCGGTCGTGTCTAATGTGAGGTCAATGGCGCAGTGGTAAACACGGTTGCCTCACGAATAGCGTGGCCGTAGTTCTAGTCCCGGCAGTGGCGAAGATATACACTACTGACGAGCTCCAATGAGAGTGAAACTCGAGTCTAGTGTTTCTTTTCGAAAGGGGTCGACTGGAAAGTTTCTGGAAATGCGACAGCTGCGATCAATTGTGAGTGATGTTCAACTTGAAATTAACCAAATCCCCGACTACTCATCAGTAATCATACGTAGGTCAATTTGTCCTACGGCAAGTTTATGAACCGTCCGCAGTTTCCAGGCCATAACGACAAACCTTCTATCGTGATGTCAAACAAAGATTGTATGCCGGAAGTGCCGTTAACTTTTATTCACCCTTTTACTTGTTGTGAATGTTTTTATCGTCCGTTATTTTCAAGTTTTCTAAAAATGAATCTATAATGTTGCTGAATGTCCATCCTTCCAGTAAATAAATTAATAACTTGATTCGGTTTAAATGACCTCTGAATAAAGTGCATGCATTTTTATTAAAGGTGAAGTCAAGTACTACTGCTACTCCTTTAAGAATGTTGAAATCCTCGAGGCTAACTACCATGAGGAGCTAAAAACCTTCATATTACCAGAGCTCCAGAAAAAGATAAACATATGTGGATATCAGTCATCATATCATTAAAAGTACACCACATCAACCGTCTACTCTTTTAATTACGTCCGACGTGTGTACAATCATCACACCCACACACACACACTCGATGACATGCGGGGATCTAGTCTTGACTTCACCAAACTGGTATATACCCTTGATTCAGAAACCTGTTAGACACCTAAGATGAACGCGACATTTCATATGTGTAAACGTATACATGTCTGTCTGGTTGGAGTCTTCATGATCACTCGATTCGCTGTTTAAAATCGCTTCCCGGGAAGGCAATTGACAGCAGATGGCTAAATTTTAGCTTAAATTTTTCAGTAAGCACCACTGTTTATTCAGTCATCCTTATTTATTGTGTTCATTCAGGACACAGTAAAGGTGTAAAAATCAACCGACCATCCACTTGGAAGTAATACATATGATCATTTGGGAAGCACTCATTGTTGTATATGTTTAAACGCTGGACATGCTTCTTGGTTTGTGTATAATGAGTTCGCAGATACTAACAAACTCATACACATTACTTTATATCACTAATTAGCGTTTTTAATATGTAAACACATCCCCGTCAGTATAGTTTACTGTTCCCCTGTTGGTTGGACGCGAGGTCTAGTTTAACAAATGTGGACCAGGTAGTATTTTATCGCGTGACTAGATTCAATTAATTCATACTGGGGTGGAATTGTATGGCTAACATGATATGTTTATCTCACAGATCGTATATACTGAGGAACCGGGCTGAAATTTAGCGTGTAGTATTTCATAAACACACAATTTACAAAATCACATGCACACCCTCAAACCTAGCACTAGTCTCTATGTTTCCATGCTTGGATGCCGGAAGAAGGGGAACAATAACTGATTGGCATCACAGCTGGACTCATGATTGTCATCAGGAGTGAGCTGGGTAAAGTATTTCAATAGTGCGTGACACATATGGTCATCTTACGGGTGCTGCCTGTTTGTATTGTGTTTACGTGTGCTTATGCGTTTGTTTACTTTTGTATCTGTTTGTTCGTAATGTCCAGGTAAGAAGAAGGTTTTGTAAAGAGAAGGGGATACATGGTGGAACATTTTAATAGAGATTGAATTGTTTCTGCGAGATCACACGAATGCACACTAGAGATTTTACACAAGAGAAGCAAGCTATTTTATATTATGTGTTCCACTCACTCAACGCAGCTCGTTAGATATTCATTCAGTCATTCATTTCTCAAGCACATACCAGCTAAGCTCAAAAAGTAACTTTGAATGTGAAAGTATCGTTCCGGTGAAACAAGTGGACGGAAATACCATGATACTTATCAACAATTTCCTAACCTATCTGTCCTTATTCGGTGTGAGTCGATCTGAAAATTGATAAAGTACAGCACGCTTAATGAAATGTATGCAAGCCACTAGAACCTAACCTCCCTAAAGACAGCACTCTTCAATTCAGAACATTCTGTTGAATCTTAATTAGTTCAATCTCTGAAAATACTAGCTCTGAGAAGAACAACCATCAAAACCAATCAGCAGAGAAAACTAATGCTGGCAATCTAGGACATCAGGAAGGAACAATACAGAGATAAAGCCTGTAAGTCGACTCATTCTGGTTTGTTCATTCCACGACACTTCATCCGAGGACTATACAGTTCGAGACCATTGCCGTTTCAAGGATCTCTCCACGATGCAGTTTGTCCCTCTACGAGCTATCGTAAAACAAACAATTCATTACTGATAATATATAAATCCAACACTTGCAAACTAGCATGGCTTCGGCTGGACTCGAACCGGTGACTGTAACAAAAAGCAGCCTATCAGTTGAGCAGCGGAATTACATTGGAAGCTTAGAGATTCTAAAGTTGGACTCAATTGTACATCAGTCTTAAAATATCACACGAACTTCATTAAATGTATAAAAGAATGGTTGTATCTAAATGCATAACTGCATCTTGAAATAGATTAGGATCGTTGAGTAAAACACTTTAACTCCTGTGCAAATTTATCCGTTCTTATTCGTGTATTTGCTTCCAGTTTGATTGAGCTCATACGCGTAGCCTTATACATTACCTTTAGTACCCAAATAAGACCTTGAATACCGGGATAACTGCATGGTATTCAAATTCGATCGCACCTGCAAGAACTGATAGAGATGTCATGTGTCGTACACTTTTGTAAGTTGAATGAATGGAATGCTGTAGGGGAAAGTTCTTGCTCGCATGCGTGGTCCATGTGGTTTTGATTAGATCTCTTAGATCTTTGCAGACGATGACCTTCTTCGACTGAACTGTGGGGAGATGAGCTGGCGAAGATCAGTGGATAGCAGTGAGTTGTTACGGATCGATGTCAAGTAACAGCACTTTACTAAACGATATAAGTTGTTCTGTTCCACTTTATTTCGAAGACACAAGTTGAAATTCATCCTTTGTCCACATCAGTTGTGATGACCACCACTCATAGTAATCAGTTCCCCCGTAATTGCTTCCCTTATTACAAATCAATGTGATCCCGGAAATGAGGAGCTCTAACACGGTAAAGCCATTTTTGGGAAGCACAACGATACCTTTTAACTTTAAAAAAATGACCTTGTGTTGTAAAACGTTACTGAAAGTAGCAGAAGAATGAAATAGGAATAAACTGCTTTTTGGAAAATGGTACAAAAACGAGGAGGGGGATAAACGGTGACCCACGAGAATACGAAGATTTAGAAAGCTTTGCAGAAATCAATTCAATAATATACTCTACGTACCCCGAATGGCAAATTCTCGACCTTTTGAATAAAAAATTATCTACAATCAAAGAACCGTTTAGAACAGGAGGCATCCAAGCTCACCGCGTGTCTGACGTGCATTAGTTTTAGAACAGTAAGAGATATTAAACGCTACTCCAGACAACACACGTCTTTATGTGATTAGACTATTGAAGTTATGACGGTGGTGATGTCTAAACAGAATCATCGACAAAAATCTCTGTATGCGGATGATGCAGAGGATAATGTTAGGGAAAAACAGGGATTCCACTTCAAGAATTACTAGAAGTAGGCCCGGTAATGAAATGCTAATCGTGAAACAGAGGCAAGTTTTTTTTTCAAGGCGACTTAATGTGACGTCAGGTCATATTGATATCATTGGACAGTTACCGAGGTTAATCTGTTGGAAATCGTAAAATTCTCTTCACTTAAACGAAAATCTACAGCTGAAGGCTGCAAATATGAAGGCATGAATAAACTTTAGACTCTTCCAATTTTTTTGTGAAATGCAAATGGAAAATGTTACAGCCGACAATATAAAAATGTTTCCTATACTGAATAGTTGTAGTGCACATGAAGAAGTTGCATTGGAGGTATGAAAACTGCGTCTGTACCTGACAGACTTTAATCTTTGAACGCGAGATTAATGAAATATTTCAATGTATTGTACATGAAAGACATCATTGCGTTATATCACCTCATCAAATAAGTTTTGTGTTCAGTACACGTTGATTTCGTGGATTAATAAGTTAAATGTTTTCAAACTCTTCTGCAAACATTCGATAGTGCGAGCACAGCAAGTTAACACATAAAAACCTAGAAACGTATGCAGTCATGCGTCTTCACCAGCGAACTCTGACCAACGTGCGATGTCCTCTTCAATTTAATCGAGACTAGACACACATTTGTGAACTGTGTCGATTTCATTCACATATCGATAGTTACGTGTAGAAATTCCAATAAAAAATAGAGCGCATTATATAATAAGTTTTGTAAACCATCAGCGTTGCGGAAGGCGAAGAGGCGAATTAGTTATGAACATGCGTCAAGCTAATTCAGACTGGCATCGCCAACTAATAAACTTCTCCTCTTTTTTTACAATAATTTACCAACATTTTTAACTGAATGCGAAAGTGTATACGCTAACCACTATGGTAAAGTATTCACACGCTGCATCAAACACAACCGAACAACCGGAAGTCTAATCTGAAATACTATGCTAACCAATAGTTGTGTGTATTAGGCATTCTTGTGTCTCCCGACTGTTATTGCATTTTTTTCTATAGTCACAGCTAATATCTACCCCATGATAAAAATGATCCAGAGTTTGAGTCCAGGAGACTAAGTTACACTGCTCGCTTTTGTTTAACGTAAATCTATCAATAAGTTTCCAATCAGTAAGCTATTGTCAAGGTTCTTCATTTCTACGATTCAAACCGACAGATTCCTTAAACTGATCATCATAAATTTCCAGTTAAATCGTATCACTCTCGTACTGCTCACAGAGTTATGCATAATGCATGGAGGGAAATCTTCCACGTTCTGACATTGGATACTGCGTCGTCAGCATCCCTGGTATTGGGAAACTATTGAACAGTTGAGATTGTGACTATCGCTGCGATTTCAATTTTTATGAATATTCCGGTAAGTAATTTTGTACCAATCATTTTTGTTTGCATATTTACCTGTCTGTTTGCTAATGGAAGCCTGGATTCAAAATCAAACTAATTTCATTCAGTTTCACAACACTAACTTGTAGCTAGGATTAGCCTCGTCAGGAGCACTGCTGTCAACTTGTAGATCACTGTTTGTTCTGATCATATTGGTATCGCTTACCTAAAATCAACCACATCAACCCTCTTTTGAAGGCGTTGTGTTTCTGTAGCCATTATACTCGGAAGCGTTTAGCAAATCTCCAACTTGGCTGATTTGTCTGTGTCGAGTTTAACACCGTCGAACACACAACAAGAAAAAAATTTAACCATATTTTATATTGTAGTTAGTTTATATACCAACCCCGGGCAACAAAACGGACAGGAACGAATCCTTTGTCTAGGCGACTCTTATTTGCCACAAATTATACCTCTTCTCTTCGATACACTGCAACTTTACGTTTGTGCGCACGCTTCTCTGCTTTCACTGCCAAGCTAACTTGAGCTGAACAACACTCACTCTTCCGTTAACTGACCTACCCACAAGTTAATTCATGTCCATCACCGCTGCAGTTGATTTCAACTCATATCCTGAGCACAATAAACAGATGGACAAAAAGTGAACGACACTCGTTTACTGGATCATCTGTGAAAAGGTAGTGTTCTTGTCGTGAAGCATCCTAACCCCACATACATGACCGTATAGGTGAGTCAGGGCAATGTCCACTTTAAATATCCACTCTCGCAGGCAAATACACTGAGTACTTCTGGATCAGGCAACTGATTGTTGGATTCATATGGGCCAATCCAACATTTGAAGTCAATGTTACAACGGCTCATGCACAAACTGAATCACCGCCACCACGCTATCAGGGAACGCCCACGCGATTGTTGAATTGTACAACGTTGAGTGGTTACAAGTATGTGACGCAGCCAAACGTAGAAAAGTGCACATGGGCTTGTAATTATTACCAAGATCTCTTCAAGTCTGTTTACATTGGCAAAACCCTTTAAAAGGAAATGCACCCTTCAGTGACTATAGCTCTAAGACTTTGTGACCGCTGAGTAATCACCATTCGATGAGGAAGAACTGCCAGTTTGGCGAATACGAGTGATATTTACATGCTCTTTTAGTTGAAATTTCAAGGCTAATTTAAAGCGGACGACAGGATCATGTTCATATTTTTGCAGTGCACGAAAATTGGATACAGCACAACTTGCCTATGTGCGCTATCTGTCTGGAGTGCCTTGAGTTCATATAGCAACTGCAACGTTTAGATCAATGTGTCCAGCTTTTCAAATTACGCACAAAATCTGCGATTTATTCACAACATCCGCATTTACTGGAGATCATTGCCGAACAGCGTTGCTGATGTTTAGTAGACGTTGGTTTGGTGGGCTTTGAAAGATGCCACTAAACAGAGGTCACATTAGGTTCACTAGTCTGTTGTAAATCAGCCTGTACAGTTTGCCAGAACGAAGGTTGCCCATAAGTGGGTTTGTGTACCGTGTTTTCCCGCCCTGACGTAAAAGCGTAAACTAGCCAGATTTCATTAACCAGGTTTGCCGCTGTGTTTTCTTTCTAGGAAAAGTTCAGCTTGGTTCTGGCCCCAAGAAGCTCTCCTCGAATAGAATATTTTCCTCTCGGAGGTTTTAACCTAGGATGACTACTCTACATGGTTTGTTCCTCGCTCAATATTTTGCTTCAGGTTCATTTTGCTGTGACAATAAAAGAGCACCTCTTTGAAAATATGATCACTGTATGTATTGCGTTTATGTTAACTGCTGGCTGGGAATGTATGTCATAGTCCCGGATTGATAACGCGAAACTTAATCCAATCACATTTACATCATCTACACTATATGTGTATGTTTGATGTGAGTGTTCTAACTATGCAGTTGACGTGATGATTCTGACATCCCACAATACACATTTTTAGACTAGAAAGAAAAAAATCGAATGCTCTTATTATTGTGACCGAATCAAATTGTGGAGTTTAAATAACGGGTGTGACCATGAAAACAGAAGTGACTTCAGATACACACATCTAGATTGCACTCAGTATACACGAAAGAACGTTGCGTATCATTTTTGTATTGTAAATTAATTTACTTGGTTAATTTTGTAAAAATTCACGATGCCCATCCCAAAAACAGATACACTACAGCCGTATTATTTTTAACCCAACAAAGTGAGATTGTTTGAATATGGTTTGAACCGGAAACTCTATAATGGTAACAGAAGATGCTATATCTTTATGGTTAACTTATCTTCAAAAATAACAACACAATCGAACATAGTTTTGTAATTTGCCTACGTCCTTATAATACGGATTAGTGTAGTCCTCATCGAGTTACCAGGCTGCAACCAAATTGTAATCACTCCATTCATTCGCATCAGAAACTTTGCTCATCAGACCTGCACTTTGGTGATCAAATATTTCAGGTTCCTAACCTTTTTTGAGCTGTCTCCATATGTTGAACCAAAACAAGAATAGTTATGTAGTGTTTGTCAAACGGCGTGAATAGTGACTACCTTTTCGTGATTAATACAAATTCTAGTAATCTGAAGTGGATCCTGTTTGCGTATATTAACAAGGTGATAGGGAGTTACGTAAATATATAGTTGCTGTTAAGAATTGTGAAACAAAGAGCTGATTGACTGACATCGTTGAAAGATACGTAAAATCTACCACTTGAATCAAAGCACCAAAAAAAACTGTATGATGAATCTGACAAACAGTGTATAAAGTATACTTCACATTCGTATTTTTTTATTCGGAAGCCTATCACCAATTTACCCTTTGCCCAAATGTTGCATGATTAGGAAACTCTTAGCTTAAAAAATGTCAATACGAAACCAAATTTCATAACTAACATCAAGAGGACAGTCACGAGCAAGTAGTCAAACATGCTCGAAATTCCATCTTTGCTTACATTAATCAGGACCAGCTCAAATTTCTTTGTTATTGTAAAAAACCGAGAGAGATGACAGTTTACTGTAAGCTAGATATCGGACAAAAGATATTTCTACAAAGGACAAATTACACTAGCAATCAAATCCGATGTTATGAACAATCATCCATGTGTGAATTGAGTTTATCTTCTAAACAACAGCTAGGAGAATCTAACAAGTACCAACTCTAAAACTTCGGCGTCACATCCGATGATTCATAAGGTGGCAACTTATGAAGTCAGACAGTTTTTCATTGTTTTTGCCCGTATTTAAATACAAATCATTCTTTCTTGAAAAGCCAATGTTTGGAGTTAGAAAGTACACGGTCAAAGAGCAACCTGCACTTGCAACTTCTGCCACAGTTTCGAACAAGATAATTACATGGAAATGAAAAACGAACACTGGACCATTGACGAGCTCTGCTTATCGAGAGAGAGAGAGAGAAGACTTCTCAGAAGAAAATGAGTAACATGTAGCTCACTAGGAAGAAGATATATTAATGGAATAATTACTTGCACAGAATACTCAAGAAATTTCATCAAACAGAGTCTTTAGATGCAGAGAAAAAAATTCCAGATCTACGGAACAGTCGTTCAACCGGGGTTTCCCAGCATAAGTTGAAAACAGCCTGAGTGCAAGAATGTGACGATCATAAGGCCTCATATTACCATAAGAATCAGGCGCAGCTTCAAGGAGAATATTGTCAAAACTAAAAGAACAATTCAAAATCGCTGGTGAAAAAAATCTATCGTATAAATTCAATTAAAAGAGGACTAAACAGAGGGAAAGTGATTTGCACAACTACTCGAACATGAATGAGCTGCCAAGAGTGCGACCAATTTCAAATCCACGAGGATAAAATTACATGCACCTTCAACGTGAATGCTATAGAGTTCCTTAGTCAGGCAAACACCACACATTTGAGAGAAGTTTTTAAAACCTGGCAGTTGTCAACCGGTTCCATATGCATGACAAATTTTACAAATCTGCAGTCAAGTAAGACAGAAAGATCTGAAGAGATGAAAACGAGGTCATCAGCGACAGAAAACTAATTGAAAGGAATTGAACACATCGGACTGATGAATTAAGATAGACCATGCACCAACTAGATCAGTAAAACTGGACATTCTAGAACTGTGTTTGTTTGCATACTTAAGAATCAGTGGTCAGCTTAAAGCACAAATGAACTGATAGGGAGTCATTAGTAGCTAGTTTCATCGTCAAACTAAGCATGTGAATGCAGGAGAACACTAGCTTGTCATACATCCATCCACAATTGTGGGTAGGTTGTGTTGATGGCAGACTGGTAATACTCAGAGGCATCAGATATAGGAAACCCATAAGCTACTCTGTAATACAGTTACCCACATCTAACTCATACTATAAGATGAAAACAGTGCCAAACTGCCTTTCTTGTGTGCTGTAGTTGGACAAATATTTTACATGACACTAAAGATATTAACATACTAAAGAATTCATAGGGCACTCAAGAGGCCTTCACATCAGTCACCTAAACTGTCCCAAAATCAGCTGTATTCGAACAATGCCTAAAAACGCAGAAATCTACTGCAGTATTGTGAATTCCAGTACTTCGAAGGAAAAGCGTACAACTAGTAGTTATTCTCAACAAATATGCATTGATCTGTTCTTATAGAGGCGGTCTCAAATCCACTACGTTAACTGACAAAGTTGATTATTTGTCAAACATGTACAAAACGATGAGAAGGCCTCTGCAAAGATGGCGTAATTTTAGCACTTAAGTCCACCAGCGTCGTAAAAAAACTATTGGGAAAACAAATGGACCAACTGCGTCGATATAAGAAACGGATGCATGCCTAATAGAAAGCGATATCTGTGAAGCCCACTGTATTGACCAAGTCAGATGAAGTTTATTGTCAGGAACGCATATCAACAAACTTTTGGTCAGAAAGTACAAATTACTTTTGTTGACTTCTGTCCATGAAAATGAAGGCAGATACATATTCACTGTACATTGTCTCGTGATCATGGCTTCCAGTAAACAGATGTCTGTACAACGTGTCTGGCACTTGTTTATCTGCACTGGCTTCTGTTAATAAGCTGCCAATGGGTCTCTATCAAAGCACTGGTACTAACAGATCTATTATCTTTGTGTAGTAGCCAAACTCGTATGTTATGCTGATCGGGACTTAAGTCCTTCCAGGTTTTAATCGTGTCAGCTGTTTCAATTATACTAATTGATCACGAGTGAGTTAACATTTCACGTGGTCCCCAGTAGCTGACTGTGGAAACAGGGCGTCATCTTTCGGCACATGGAGTATGGATATGCCATAGGTTGGATGTACTACCCGAATACCGGAATGCCTCATCTCACACTAGTTTGGATGGAACTGAGCGGTACGATATTGGTTTTGCTGACTTGAGTAAGACAACACTTTCAGACCAAGATAAGCTTTGGAAAGTGAACGCTGGTTAAATCTCCTGATGGATCGGCCATACAACGGAATGTGTGCATGAGCACGGTGTCTGCTTCACAGTTTCTGATCGCACAAGATTTCTGATGAAAGACGAACAAAATGACACGTGTCACACTACTTAATGTTCATGGCCCGACTATTCGTTCAGTCGTCTGCACGAACAACAGATCTTATCACCAACTCTTCCCCATAATTTGCCCGACAATAATGGATGACCGACTGGATGCGAATAAATGACCTGGCTGAGGGTTCTCAAATTTGAAGGCTCCGGTAAAGCCAATGAGAATGATAGCCACCTTTCCACTTATGTTATTTGTTTATTACCACAGACGCCCGTTTCCATTTGAGTGTAGAAGATACCATGGTGTGGATGCAACCAAGAAACGGTCGTCACCGTCTGATTGAGTGCGTGACTATAATACAGCTGCACGTTTACGAAGTACGAATGATGTTCGAGCTGAGTGTTAACTGGCCAGGACCAAACTGTCTATTAAAATTCGAATCCCGGTTTATTGTAGATCAGCCTGTCAGCAATGAAGTCCGGACATTAAACGACTGGAGAACTCGGGGACGAAAACCGTGTTTTAACAAGCAATCGTAGTTTGCCTGTACGACACTGCTACGTCCACTACTCCAGACAGTACGTGGTAAGATCTTACAGAGCAGATCGCGGTGGCGACCGTTGAAACACTCATTTTCAAGGACAAGAAACTTCTGAAGTAGTTTGACGATAACGATTCATTCTTTGCAATTCTGATAAGATAGAGAAACAGGGCGTTTGCTGTTTCGTTTGTGGACTCACGCAATGAGGACAAGAAAAAGACATTCCGTGGCGCTCACCGTGATCTTTCTGAGCGGCTTCGCAAAAACAAGGACACCTGGTAAAAAAACAAGGTGATTTAATGCAAAGCTATGGTTAACGTCGGCAACAGCTCGTTTAGGGCAGCGACTTTTTCGTCCGCGCGGTTTTATAATCCATCAGTACACAAGGACCTCTGGCCAGGTTATGTAGATCTGGTACGATTATTTTGACAGCATACTGAATCAAACCTTTACCACTGGCTTGATGACAGTGAGTCGTCTATCAAAATAAGGCACCAAATGGATGCTCGCTTCGTCTTGAACCTGTAAAAGTTTAGACAGTCACCTGTTAGCTGCAGCATGGAAAGTCTATAGGTAAAGATCGGAGTCCCAGGGAAATTGTGAAGCGTAGCTAACGAAATATGGAAAACATCCTCTTAGTGAAGTTCACCAGGACGTTTGATTTTGTGAAGGTACTGCGTAAATTTAGGCGTCCAAGTAAATTTGTCAATAGGAATAAGATGCTACAAGCATGCAGGAAGACACAAATGCAAACATGTTGACCTGTCTGTGATGACTTAGTATTTGTCATTGGTGTTAGACATGGCTGCTTATTAACACGGAACTTATTTGGCTTACGTTGGACTCTGATGCGAACAGTTACACATCAGAACGCAAAAGACTGCGTTCAGACAGAACGCTGCGCAAATGGTCACCTGCTGAATATTCGGCGCCTCCCTACTGCAGCCTGGTAAGTAACCCAGCCATCAAAATACTGTTGTTCGCAGTTGGCTGTTTAGTGAAAACCCAATCGATTCAAGGCGGGAATCTTGAATTCAGATATGTTAACTAAGACCATTTGAAGGCTCTAATTTCTGAGATTACGGTTGCTCTTGCACAGGAAGAAAGAACTGCAGTGAAGGACCACGTATTTTGTGACCGCAGTAGCCAAGTTTGGTTTAGATATCAACGCACGTATGTTGTGACCGCAGAAGACGTTTGGCTTGGGAAATCGTTTGTTGAGCAAACGCCCGTTTAGGTCATGTCAAAAATCAAACCACCAACGCGTACACTCATTTGCAAGTTAGACATGCATTCACATACATGATTGCCATTCGCCTGGGTGGACCTTCTGCCGTAGCGCGTACACACTATTTCGATAGTCTCTTCTTGTCCTCCGACTTCCTGGCGTTCGCAGCTTGTCCTTTTGTTCCTGAATGTCGCCTGTGGGTAACATACTACTTGTGAGTAGTATACTACTCACAACGAAACTGCCTGTCATACAACATGTAAAACACTACAGTTACTTCTGTCTTCCACAGGAAGTGATGTTCTGCTTGAACGTAGAATTCGGATTACTTGAGATATTGGGGATAGCTACGCAGACTTCTGTTACTTGCGTAACAATCTGTCAACAGCCAAGACTTGGTCTGCATTCGGACTTTGTAAAAGATGCGGTTAGAGAGACCGCAACCCGAAGATGAAAACCGAGCTGCCGGTTTGACCCACACTGGTGCTGTCCACACTATAGTGCAGTTGTGAAACCAGGAAATGTCCATAAATTCAGTTTCCGGTATTTGAGATTCCTTCATCTTTAGAGTCTAAGGTGTATTTTCGGTATTCTGCTAACGGACACGATTCAGAAACGTGAATCATTTCGTTAGTAAACTCCAATGGACAAATTTGAGTTTATATAGATATATATATATGGACAAGTTTGAGTATATATATAGATATATATATATATTCTTTCGTGTCAGTTAGCGACTCTCGTCTACTGATTAACCGCTAGACATTCATTCTGTAATCTTTAGTTACCGTGGTTTTTTTTAAACATTTTGTTCAAACCAGCTGTGTTGGCGTACTGATTGCTAAAGGTTCTGATTTGTTTCTCCAATTTGGGATTGAACCCTTGTTTGTGATCCAGTCCTACACTAAGTTCAGTAATAGGTACTCCTATATCAAAACTTTCTTCGCCCTATAATTTCAATATCTTTCCTACCACCCAAAGTCGTGCAGTTGCAGTCTATTTAATTTTGCTTCCGATAAACAATGGTTTCACTATCACATTATTCTATAGTGTGGTAAGCAGTATTAGCAGGCTGGACTACGGTTGCAAATAAATTTGATTGTCCGTTTATTTTTATAGTGGATTTGATTCGAACTCTGCACCACTCTACTCAGCTACAGAAAATACCACACACTATCTGAATGTAGACCTTATCTAAGTGTTCTTTTGTTTTAACATTTGGTCGGCGAACATGTTAGTGACCTTGTTAAGACAACCTATTTAAAACTCATACCGCTACAAACCCGGGAGTGTTCTTCATCCATTAGCTTTTACATCACACACCGGTGATCCCGGAACATCCAGAAATCAACTATCGCCTATCCGAGTATTCTGGAAATACTGATGAGTAGTCGAGGATTTGGTGAAGTTTAATTTAAATGTCAGTCGCATTCGAATAGACTTTTCAGCCAGCCTCTATCGAAAAGAAGCACTAGACTCGAGTTTCGCTCTTGTTACAGCTCGTCAGGAGTGCATATATCTAATATTCTGAGAATATACGCCTTATTGATTACCTAACCCTTAAACTTCTATGAGTTTGAACCCGAAACACACGGAACGTTGTAATTATTCGGGCACTACGCGTTAGCTGAAACAAATTCAGCCCCAGGTGACTTAGTGTGACGGCACAGTTACTCTGTGCCCAGGGGCTAGAACTGAATCGGAGACAACTTTGTGACTGAATAGTTTTTATTTAAATATTGTTTTTCAGTGATTGTGTTAACACTTTCAGTAGCCATGACGATGAATTTAGCATCCAATTGTCCGACTTCTTTTTACGTGCACTGAGATTGCATCCATACACCATATAATACGGGGTATTACGTACGAAGTGGTAAATGATTATCAATATGTTATTTTTTCATCTCCCCATACCCTATATTAAAATAATTATAGTATCATAATTATAAGTCTAACTAGTACAAAAAATAGAATTAAACTGATTTACCTTTATTTTGAAATTCAACGTCTTTCGTTTTACTGCAACTAATATGTCACAAGTTGGATAGAGTCACCGCTCATTCAGTTGGACAACTTTTACACTTTTGAGAAGAATTTCTGGTAATCACCTAATCTCGTGATTTCAACCGGCCATCAAGTTTATTTAATATGGCTTCTTTCGAGTACTTAATGGACGGGTTTTTTGTGAGTAGACTAACCACCATCAAACAGCTTGAGGTCAGCGTTAAATATCTTATTCAAACTTAGGGCGATGGCGGTACAAAACGACCTTGGAAGAACCCGCCATTTACAAACTTTATTCTGTGAAATAATGCCAACGCTTTTTAGTGTAATAGATTGAATTTATAAACTAGAAAAATAGCAAAATATAATCTCACTGTTATCAGTTTCCATACTATTTTTATGTGAAACCTGGAAAATGGAAAGTGCATCAAGAGAATAAAACTGTTAACTTATCTCAGTCAGTTGTTAGTAATGTTCGTTATACCTTAATCTATCGACATATCATAGTGTAAAAATAGTCCTTCATTAATGTTCCCCGTAGTGCCTCAAATTTCTGTGGAACCTGTAAAAGCGCCCATCTAACTAAGTTTCCACTGTACGTTACAGTTGGTTAGGTTACCAAATATAAGCTAGTTTAAAAATACGAGATGAAGTAATGAAACTAGTTCTTTATAAAATTAGCCGGAGGTCGGTACGAATCGGCTAACTGAGGACCTACTATTTCATCATAACTGAAACAGAACACCTAGTTGTGTGTTGTATAACCTTCAGGAAAATAACCAGGACTGACGTTCTCATTAAAATCGGCTTCAATGAATAGTGCGGATGTGTATGTTCTAGTAACCGTGCATTCGTTGTTCAGAATAGTTATGTTTACTGTTGTGCTGGCCGGCCAAAGCTAGTGCAACTAACAAGTGAAGTACGCAAGCGTTGTATCAGATATAACAATACTACGTCTGAATCTGTCTACTGTAAATCCTCCAAGTAGCTACATCATCAAGCAGGTTGAAAATGACTATTTCTAGAGCACAACAACAACAGTGAGGTTTTCTGTTACTATGGAATCGAACACCACAAAAGAAACAGCCCGATAGAATACCCCGAAACCAAATTCCGGAGAGAGACTGTAAGATTATCAAGCAGAAGTATGTTAGCATGCTGGTTAGGCGAACAAAGAGCTCATTTCTTTACAGTGCTATGTGTATTAACCTGCATCGCTCCTACTCAGTACACGCTACACTCAACGGAAGCAGAGTCCCCGCTGAATCACTTCACTGAACTCCTGAATGCAAGCAGGCAGTGAGGTATGACCGTGTGAAATTATGAAGTCGGGTAGTCCCTAACTACACAGGCTAGTATCGCCTGTTGCAATATGCCAGTGACCCTCCCAACTCAACACAGAAAACCAACGTAAGCTAGACTCCTCAACAGTCTTGATTTGTGGACGTCAGCAATGTATGAAAAGGGAAATAGATTGTAGATAGTTTCCTCTAGTTGAACGCACATGTATTAGGGAATTGCAATAGAAATAAATTGATCTGATCCCAGCTTTCATGGTTCCATCGAATTCTCAGTCATTTCCTTTAAAAAAGGCATCTGACTTCAGTTTCGTTCTTGTTACAGCCCGTCAGTAATGCCTGTTTCTGAGTAGTACACAGACGTTGCATGAAATTCAACATAATGTGTCATGGAACTTATTTCAACGTTTTCTTCAAAATATATGATATATTAAGGCGTTCCTCAGACTTCGCCAGCATTTTACGCACAGTTTTCAAAGCAGCTGAATACACAGCCAAATTAGTTGCATTATATTTACACAACACGAAAAGCAAATAAACAGCAAACTGTTGACAAACAGCTAGCTAACAAAGATAAAATTCGCCCTAAAATGTTAATCGGGGTAGAACAGATTCTTCTTTGAACAGTATTCACCAAAATTCGAAACATGCAATGCTCAAAACAGAATTTGGTGCAGCCACCAGAATTAAAGGTCACTTGAACAACGAGTGCCACGTGGCAACCTGTCAATCAGAAAAACAGCGTAACCGAGTCAGTACAGTGCAATAGTGAGAAACTGAATCAATGTGCCTACAAATTTTAAATGCTCGCCATCGTCTGTCAAACTGATTTCAACTACACACGGTTCAATAACAAACCAGTAAGGTCGGACTATAAGGCGGTGGAACGGACAAAATGAACGCATTTCAAGCGAAGCAACAGTTTACGGTCAATTCAGCTTTACTTCCAAAAAAAGACTGAAACTGTCTTAAATTACAATAACGTAGGAAAAGCAAGATAAAGTAGTAAATAGATAGGTAACTTCAGGAAAATAAAATAAGTGGGGAGAAATCGAGCGGGATTTCTTTTCATCCGATGAACATGCTTACGGCTTGCGAAATTAGCTGAGAATGGACAATAATGTAGTTTGGCCTAACGTCTTTTGAATGTCAATATACGATAATCTGATCTCTGGGCTAAAAAGAACTCCAACCCAGCTGGTTCCAAAATATCACGTAGTCCTGTGTAAAAACACATTGGGGAACCTATGATTTTAGAATATCACCGTCAGTCTAATAAATTTCCGGTGCCTGAATTATACACGATAATTCAAAGCTGATGAAAATTTATAAGTATACGCAGTTTGTCCCAATTCACCAGTCACGTGGTCGGACTACGTAAGTGGAACAATATTCACAATTGACCGCAGCTGTCACCCTCAGGAAGACTAGTAAAGTTTATTCTACTTCAGAAAGGCACAAAGTTCACGTTTAATTATCTTTGAAGCTTCAAAGTTGTTAACATCTGTGCCATGATATGTCAGTATGTTTATGGTGAAGGACGTGTGCCAATTGGTAGGAGTGTAGGGGATCAAATGAATTTAAAGAATTGACATAAACCCCATAAATCACCAGAGTATAGATGGTATAACCAATCGTTAATCATTTTTACACTTCGACACTGAATTGACTTCATGTGTTCTCTGGGCACTTCGCGCGTGACCTAGGGTGATTGTCTAAGGTTCATGTTGTGACCCTTGTTAGTTAGCTGATTCACATTAGCACTACTTATTGATTGTCTGACCTGTTGTCTCCGTTATTCGTTTACTTAAGCTGCCTCGACGCTTGGCCAATACACTCAGTTACACAGTGGGAAGGACTAAGCATGCTAACAAGCGCATATTCAATGAACAATGAAACGCTATGGCGGTTGAAGTGAACACAATACTATCACATCCTCATGTGACATTTTGCTGCAAGTTGCTCAGACAAGCTCTTGGACCGCATTAGCCTCTGACTTCCTAACCATCGAAATACATGTCGTTCACATATTGACGACCGTTCAACACACACTATTGGTGGATAAAATCAAATTGTTCGTTAATTTGTCGATCACCGTTAACAGTTGTCGGGTATCTTAAATGATATACCATTTAGCCCCTAGAGTAGTATCGATCTGATCATCAGTTTCTAGAAAACAGTATTCGGAAAATTACATTTTTTTTCATAACCCCAATTCGAATTTAGTTCTTATCCAATGAATTGAATATAAGGATACGTGACAAGTAAACTGTAAGAACCAACGTTTCAATCACTTTTGACAGTCTTTGACGCATGTATTATGATCGAAGACGCAGAGTGTGTCAATTAGTTTGCAACGTCGTGTTGCTTTCAACTTATTTCTTAAAGAAGCTCACAAACAGTTCCACTGTATTAGCAGTCCGTTCTTACTTTAGTTTTTCAAGTGAGTTCAGTATGAACTAACATAATCCTCACTTGTGTAGCTGAGGTAAAAAGTAACTGTCAGAGTACACCTATTTCGTTTTTGAACAGCCAACTCTATGCTGTGATTCATTCACATGTCACCAACGTGCAGTTGAGAATTATGAACGACATTTTCAGTTCGTGATCTCTTCTGATTAGCTAAAATGGACATCAAGATGGTAATATTTTACACTTCATCCAATAGCACATAAAGGAAAAAGACTATACCACGTTACTTGATAAACATAACGATGAGCAACCAGAATAATATATTTGTGATAAACATTCTTGAAAGTTGCACACATAAGGGCAAAATGAACTTTTCAGTTAAAATTCTTCACAGATTGCCTTCCAGTATACTGTTTTTCCCGCAACAAGCCTCCCAAGTACTCATTTCTATTTCAAACAAACAAATGATAGTGGTCGGGAAATATTTATTTTGGACCTACCTGGAATAAGCTGTTTCACAAAACAAACACTCTGGTGGTCCTCCACTTAGTCCAACTTATTGACATAATGTACCTTCACCGTAAGCCAAGATCGATCATTGTAAAGACTTTACCTGTGACATGTCATGATAAGTGGTCACCTGTCTGGACTGGAGTTACTATCCGATGCACTTATTTGTACGACATCAAATCTGTGGAGTCGATTAACCACCATTCCATTCATTCGAGCTTCCATTGTATTGAGAACTACAAGAACAACGCTCGGTACCAACTTAAACAGACCTAGTCAGCAGAATAATTATCCCAAATATTATACCAATTTTTCTGCCTATCAATAAGACCAAAGTTGATGAAATTAAAAGAGTCGGTAAGTTTGAAAATGGACCTGTGATCAGATTGCAAGTTAGAAGGATACCGTTTAACAGTTCAATGAAGCTTAACCCTGACATGCGGAAAGCGAAGAAGCACAGTGCTATGGACAATATCAACGAGCAATCAAAATTAGTTTTCTGAAAACCCATGAGTGAATAAAGTCTACTTTGTTGGAGTTCTTTAGGGGTTTACACACCATTGATATTAGGAATGCGAAAGTCGATTACCTTCAAGAACGGAGCACTTTATTGAAGGAGGAATTGTGTTTGATGTTGGCATTGTGCTGTGCTTAATCACAACACATACAACTGTTCCTCAACGGGAAGTGCTGTTGACATTCTGTTATTTGTGCGTTACGAATTATGTCTAGATGTTAAACATACTCATGGGTTTACAAAAATTTTTGAGCAAAGGAACTTTACTTTAGATCTCCACATTAGAAAAGTGGGTAATCTTCATACGCAGACCAGGGAAAATTGTCCAAATAGCGAATTTCTAGTGTACATTTTACGAGTTTTATGCAGAGCTTGGCTTCATGAAAAGTTGAGTACTGACTTAATATCGACACTTCTGTGTCCCCAAACACAATGGCCGATCTACTTCCTAAAGGAAACAGACTAGAGTTGTAATTTATTACTAACGATCAATAGTACACACCCATGTTGAAACCGGTCATTGATTATCGACTCTTCTTTCCTGCAAGCGATGATTTTTGCAATCGCTGCACTGATCTCAAAATGGGCATGGTACGATACTCAGATGAAGTTTTAGGGCGCAGTAGCTCCCGATGATTGCTGGGGTTGTCACACCGTCTCGGGACGATACGCGATAACAGTTCTGTTGATATAGTGTAGAATATTATCATTAAGTTCAAGTCAGTCTACTATCGAGCAACACTTGAGTTACCTCACAGGCAATTGTGGATCAGCGCCCAGCTGATTCGGGAGTAGTTCGAGTCGGGTAGAACTGAATGGCCAACACCCAATATCACAAACAAGAAAAGCTGAGAGCTTGCACGGTTGATTGCTTCAGACCATAGTAACCGAGTCGAATGGTAAATGAAATGAAAAACTAATGCAAATGTGCTTGGCATTCACCTTCTGGTTTGTTTCTTTGTGTAGTATCACTACGTTCAATTCCGCGAAAGAAACCCAACTACTGGCTATGTACTAGTAGTCAAGTGCGACCTAGTGCAGAAAACAGCAGAACGGTCGGCAATGTGTAAACGCTGCTTAACATGAAGGAACAAAGTTGGCAAGTTGTCGAATCTTCAAGAAAGAACAAGTAACACATAGTTTTCTTGCTACCGTGGTGTCAACCACTCGAAACCTGAGAAGTTAATGTGCACCCAGTTTAATGTTTGAATATTTGTTCGTTACTTGGAAATCACAGTGAACGAGAGAAACAATAAAATGTGAATTTCTTCCCGTACACATTTTTGGGAATATCCTCTGATCTACCTATGACGTTGGTGGAAGACCGATAATTGAAGGACCATTAAAGGACCTTTAAGATTAAGGCTGTGCTAAATTACAAGTGAGTAGTCTTTAGGGATAGAGTGAAAGTTAAAAAAACATCTCCATATTAAAGCAACTGAAAAAAGGTTGTTTAGAACGTTTTACTACCAAAAATGTCCGAACTTAATGAATAACTATCGTAACCGAGTGCCAACTACAAGTTATTCTCAAAAGTAGTACCCAGTATATGAGCACAGAGATAAAAATGGTAACTATAACTGTCTCCATACGTAAATCTGTATTGTGCTTACTAACTTATTGTGTGAGTAGTGAAAAGGCGCAAACGGTCGACTAGAAGGTATTTTGGCCTGTTCTTAAAAATAAATGTATCAGATCTGCAACTAACTGAACAAATAAAACCAGTGTTAAGGATTGTTAGCCATCTACTAATACTTCGGTTAAACCCTGGAAACTCGCCCAGCGCGGAATAAATCGATCTGTGATCACATTTTCTGATGCTGTTGCGATCCATACACGAGAGATCCCTTTGTGAGGAGTAGTATGGGATTTTGATTTTCATATAAATTGAACATCACCCACAATTGATCGCAGCTGTCGCATTCCCATAGACTTTCTAGTCGGCCCCTTTCGAGTCTAGTGCTTCTTTTCGAAAGGGGCCGACTGGAAAGTCTATGGGAATGCGACAGCTGCGATCCATTGTAGATGATGTTCAATCTATATGGAGATCCCTTTGTATCAGTAAAGTTCACCTTGAATATACCATGACAACTAACGGTCACGCCTAACTTTGTGTACCGTTTCAAATTGGGATGACCTTAACTGTTCTTCTATCTCATCACGAACACTGTTAACCATTAGAAAAATTGCGGCGACCAACACTGACAACATTCGTAATTTGTGTTAATTTTTAGGTTCGTAGTGGTAAAAAGCAATCTGCCATTATCCACAGATGATTTCATAATGGAACCTAAACTGACGACACCATCGCGTTCCATATGGGCATTTTTAGTTGAACAAGCGTGCCCAAGTAATTTTCAGATGTATTATCTAAGGGACAGACCGCCAGATACGAAGTGAGAAATACAGAAGATTAGCTAGTGTTTATGACTGAGTTGCCTCATTTTCAACAGGATGAGAAATCCAAGTGATTATGAGCAATGAGCTAACCGAATCAGGGCCAAAGCTCAACTTCCGGTCCTGATAATTGTACACACCAAGAGCATACTCTAACTAATGGCAAATTGAAAGCAGGTGCACAAAACCGAACTGTACAACTCAAACAGTGTGAGTGATTGTTCGACGTATACAAATTAAAACTTCCCACCGCCACTAGGTGCTCAGAATTGATTTTCAACAATCCGTCAACACTGGTGGACTGAACTAATGTGTAGACAAATCACGTTATGAAACCTAAAGATGACGCTGATAATCGCATTGATAAGTGCTGACAATTGGCACTTGTTGCAATTCCGAATTTATTTCACCCCTCGGACGAACGCGACGTTTAATCAAGAAAGGTTCCCTTTGATAACTTTCTTGATAAACCGTAGTAGCGTACAACGGATCACATCGTCGGTCGTATTCGGAGAAGTGCATTATGGCTTCAGGTGCGCTCGGTGGACGTATTACGTAGGCTGATTGGTACACTGAACCGTTTTCAATCAGTGGGATGTTTGGTGATGTCGATATTTCATCGCCGGACACAAATATGCATCTTCGAACATTTTTTCTGGTAAATTCCGATGGTGAATCCAAAGCCCACGACTTCGGTTCGAAAACATCAATCACGTAAGGTTCCACAAATCCCTCGTCATATTCTGTTGATGGTTTCTTGAATCCATGCGATCGTTCAGCCTCGTTCTTCATTGGGAGGCGCCTTCGAATAGAACTGAATTAAGACGGAAACTGGATTTTATTACACTGTCAAATGTGCACGTCAGGGTCTGAGGAGAATAATCAAGCAAACATGTGTTTATGTATCTATAGTCCATGTGAAGTCACTCGTGGATAACTAAATTTTATCACATCAGCTTAAAAAAATAGTTCACGTGCACGTCTAACACTGAACAGGAATTTTATCGTATTAGATCCTATTGTTTAAGTGTTTTGGTCGGTCGGTTGATGTACGTATCTGACAGTGTAGAATGCCAAGCTGACAATTTAGAGTCCGTTCGGATACCTGAGACTTTGGTGGCTACTCAGATTACAATTATTTACACTAGTACACATTAAAAACAAATATCACCGGAATGCAATTAACGTTTTTTTGTCAGGTATTAAACGTAGTTAATTGAGAAAATATATTTTAATGAAAGTTGCTTGACAAGTTAAGGTAATCGTTTCCAAAAACCATATAAAGTAAATTCACTCTGTATTGTAAGACTGAGGATTTACTTTTGGATGACACACAAGATAGGCAAACTTGATATTAACCATCTCAGGCTTCTCGAAGACATGCATCATAATTCACAGCAATAAACAACCAAATAGAGAGGGGTAGCTAACACATCATAGCTGGTGGGTGTCAAACACTATCTGAGAATGATCGTCCACCTCCCCCAAACGGTATTTTTAAGTAAATGCAATCGCTTCCGAATAACGACCATTTAAGTTCCTTCTGCTCAAACTGTTTCGAAACTTGACAAGCTAGTGTACGGTTTTAGTCGACCATATTCTGCCTTATGGGGCTAAACTTCTTGAACGTTACGAACAACAATAAGTAAAACAGTCTTGTATGGTGAAAAATAACGAAGACTTAATAAAGCTCATCTAGGCAATCGTTACTCAGTGCACCTAATTATACATGTTGTGAGTAAACAGCGAAAGTCGTGCTTAGGTCGTACCTGGTCCGCGTTGGTTATTTGATGGCAACTGTCTATTTGTGTGTTAGCTGGCATTGGTGTTTACGCAAAACTCTAAGCACTCTGATTAGAACGCAATCACATTCGATAGTTGTTTACTGAGACTACCGCTCATACCCCGCCTGCAAGCGCAAGGCGCATTTGTCTACACTTTGCTGGCTATTCGTGTAGTCAGTAAGGTATATACGTTTGCATTCAGCTCAGTCGAAAAATCCCCCGGGGAGTATTTTAACGACGGAAGTAAGGTCTAAACCTAATCTGGGGAAACTTCGTGGATCAAAAATAATTTGCAACAAGAACGTTGTTTGGTAAAAAAATTGCAATGTATATCCAGAATGTGAATAGAAGCAAAGCCGGTCATGCAGTGCGCAGCTCAGGCACATCAAGAAAAAATGATACACATTTCGGATAGTGACCTTGGGCTAATAAAAACATAACCCGAAAAGCAAATTTATCCGAACATTCCGGAAACAGTGTGTGTTGCATAGCATGCGTCTGCCTTTGTGAATAGTATACTGCATACATTCGGGAAACAAAGGGCAAGAATCAACGCCAGGAAGATGAGCGACCAGAGGCAACGATTGGAACCATGTGTGTGCATTATGTGAAATGTGTCTTTAAGGCGAATGATAATGTACTGCTGCCCAGTGTGTGCGGATATACACCAGTCATGCAACTGAGTGTACGCGTTCATTGTTTTGTGTTTTCACGTAACTTGCATGAGATCCCTTGCAATAAACAACTTCGCAGGCCAAGCGTCTTTAGTGGTCACAGCAGTTGGTGCCATCTCGAACGCGAAGATGAAGATACCCTAGCCGAAGCCGTTAGAGGACGGAGACGTCTAGGCGTTCCTGGAGAACTTCAAGGACTTGGTCGAGGTGGTCGGGGTCAAGATCTACCGTGTGAAGATGGCCGTCATACTGACGCTGGTGAAAGGCCGGGCGAGGGTCATACTGGACGTAGTGCGAGGAGGCCCTTCTAAGATGAAGTAAGCCGCCGCGAAGGGGGCCGATCACCTGGAAGCCATGCGGCGAATCAAAGCGGCCAGGCTTGAACAAGGAGTGCATTTATCCGTGTTCGCCGCCACTTTCCATGGATTACTGAACAGGGCATTACCAGAATTGGACCAAAAATCAAGACGGTAGTTGCCAGCGGAGCAGATTATTGAGGGTGTGCCGACGACAGTTCACGATCAAGTCCGCATTGCTCATGTCACCCGGGAGTGCACTTTAATGAGCTTACGGAGGTGAGGCGGGAATTGGGAGTTATGCTCGTGGCCTCGGTGGATATGAACGTCGATACGGACAGAAAGATATCAGAGAAAAGCAGTGGAGTGGCTGGCAGCTGATGTAGGTGCATTGAGAACACCATCATTGAGGAACGATGGACAAGGAGGCTGTTTCAGCCGTGTTGAAAAATAAATCGGAAGGACTGCCCAGCCTGGCAGTTTAGGAGGCTTTAAACTGAAGTTGTCCATAATTTAGATGAAACCCAATAGTAAAAATCAGAGTTTCGGCTAGATTCGAACCAGCGACAGAAACAGCATGCCCAAACGCATCAAGCGCTCTACCAGTTGAACTATGAATCCACGACGGGAACTCGGAAGTTCCACAGTTGAATTTCATTACCCGCCCAATCCACTGTGTTATAGGAAATCCACTAAATGATCTAGCGTACTGACCTCTCAAGCAGGATTTCTCAACAGTTCACGCAGAAATCCACCAACGCTACCACTGAGCATTTAAATTGTGCTACTTATGAGTAGTGTGGCAGATTTCATAATTTAGATGGGACGCAATTTGATTGGGCGGCCAACTGTGAAAGTTCTGAGCGCCGATGTGGCTTCGTAGCTCAGCTGGTAGTGCAGTTGCTGCGCTTAGGCATGCTGTTTCTATCGCTGGTTTGAATCCAGTCGAAGCCCAGGTTTTTCGCACTTAGATCTCATCTAAATTATGAAGTCTGTCACAATGCTGATATGTTACATTGACTGTTCTTTATATTGGGCTGATAAACTAGTAATGAGAGCTATTGGCAGGAGGGCTGTACATACAAGAGTTGGAGTTGTCGTGGAGACATAACAGTGTTTAGTCGATATGGGGGCGGGTATTTCGTCGATTGCCCGTGCATGGAAACAAAATGTAGAACCAACATCTACGATTATCAGGACAGTTGGGAGTCACAACCTGCTGGTTGATGGCGTGAAAGAACGAGGAGCGCATATTGGCATATTGGATCGTGAAGCACCGTTTCATTATGTCCCAGAAACTAGACGAACGATTCCCGGAGTCGAGTTCGTCGTTGCAACACGTGCCGTGATTGACCTGAAGCTTTAGAACTTGTCAGCCAGGTACGGTTCTCTGACACCCACAGGACAGCAACAGAAGTGTCAACCAAGTGCGCGGGGCTAAAACTCCTATTTGCACAGCCCACTTCTTCATGACTGCACATGAAATAGGAACCGGAACATTTCGATCTCACGGACCCCGTAGTATACCGGTTCATCTTGAATAGGAAGTGAAAAAACAAACAACATGCTGGATGAAGAGGTCATCAAAGAAGTCCGCAAAACTCGCCGGTTCTCCTGGTGAAGAGGTTCAACGAGAAATACCGTTTTGGTGTGGATTTTAGACGACTAAATGAGATAACGCAGAACACAGTTGTGCCAATACCGTCAATCGCTAATATTTTGCACAGGCTGTAACAAGTGAATTTGTTCATGACGTTGACCTTACGCTCGGGGTACTGGCAGGTAGCAATCGAACTAGCAGATCGTAAAAAAACCGCGTTCACAGTGGTCGAGAAGCAGTATCAATTCAAGCGCATGCGTTTAGCTTATTCGGGACACCGTTCTCATTTCGATGCTCGAGGGTTAAGTTAGTACATTTAGTCCGAAGGATAAGTTTAAGACTTGTTACGTTCTAGAAAATGCTTATTTAAAAGGAAAAGTGTTATCATCGACGTAACCTCGCTTGTCACAAATGTATCAAGAAAGGAAACGGTCCACTTTGTCTGTGACTTTGCATTGGCTCAAAACAAAGCTTCAAGTCCCAACAAATATTCAGAAACATTCGATGTGATACAAACAACTAGACGGAATCGCGATGGGTAGCCATCTGGGACCGATTTTGGTTGAATGTTTCGTTTATGGTTGAGCTCCGCCTCGCGAATACGCTGTATAACATGTCGATTTATCAGTAATATGTTGATGACAACAGTATACGCACAAGATAAAGAAAGTAGAAAAACTACTGGATTTATAGAATTCTTCGGACCCAAACCCAGCGTCGTCATCTGAGTTTGAAAAACAATACACGCTTGTCTTTCTGCATATTAGCATTCAGCGACGGACGGATGGTACACTGTATCGATCAGTACATCTAAACTTTAACATTTTCTCAACCATATAGCATAAACGCTCACCGGTTCATTGTCTGTTTCACACAGCACGAACTATATATACGACTGATACACCAGATACAGAGTTGAAATTTATTCGTGATACCCTGGACTCCAACGGCTATCCACTGATTTTTGTTGACTTTCACAAAATAGTAAGCCCACAAGACACGTTTGTTCCAAAGAAACCTATGTACACGCAACTACCACATAAGTAATAAGTTGTCGTTTCCGACGTGACGACTGACGCAAGTCATCCAACGGACGTACAATGTAGCTACACTGCGTTTACTCAGTCGCACCATGTCATTCACACTCCCTTGCATTAAGATGCGGATACCAGAGTTGTCTACTTCATATTGTATCTACCAGCTCACCTGCAGTTGCGGTGACGTTTACATTGGCAGAACTGATCGACCCCTTCGCCTTAGAATGAAGGAACATGTGCCCAAGTATATCGAGGACTTAATGTGTGGCGTGACCCAACGCGACTCCACCAAACAGCACAAGCCGGCTTCCTCCATCGCCAAAGACTTGCTGAAGACTGGTCATGTGGTAGATCTGACAAACACTTTCTGTGTGTTGATACGTCATCACAAGCCGTCATCCTCAAGTCACTCGAAGCGCTGCTTGTTATGCGTAACAAACCAGTCCTCTGTGTATAGAAGTTGTTGACCTTGAACCCTTGTCTGGCATGGTTTTGATCGACGACCGACTAGTGTATGGATTGACTTGATTTATACGCCAAATTTGTTTAAATATTTTTGACTTTCATCACTGTTATGTGCAGCAGCTGATGAGAACATACGAAATGGTGTTGCTACCTTGCAAAATCACACTTTTGATTTCGTTATTCAAATTTGTAACTGGGTAGGGATGTTATTATTAACAACCTACTACCGCAATACTATTAGTATAGTGTATAGCGGAGAAAGAAATTAATCGCCATTAAAACCATAAAATACATTCGTATTAATTCGTCTTTTGTATGTACTCTGGTACTGCATTTCCCAGGAGCTACGGAAAAAAATATTTTGGGTGCACTGCCGTCCATTAAAGTAAAATGGAACCGACCTAGAGAAGACAGTCAACATGTCAAAGTGATAGTAAACTAGCCATTATTAGAAAACGAACTGACTAATTGAATTTCGAACTCACTTGCCCGTATCTGGTTTTGTTTTCGGAATCTCTGGTTGGGGCACTGCATACAATAACGAGTCTGACTTGAGTCGTGTGTTTTATAGAATCGCAGTTTTCCACGTGACCATACGCTTTTCATTTGATAAACTCAGATACTCGAAACAGGAGGGGGGGAGTTAGCGTACTTTAATGATCTGCTGTGTTCAAGGTCAACACGCGCTTTCAACCTTCCAGAAGTAAATAAAGTACGACAAAAACAAAAAGACACTAGTGTCTGAATATCGGTGTTTGATTGATGCACCCATTGGAAGCAACTCCAGCCCGGGAGATCTGGAATGAATAGGACATTTCATGAATACTCAACGATTCAACATCAAGGTGTCTAGAATCGGTAAGCGGAAGCCGATATACAGGTGGGCGAAATAACATTTGCTTACATGAGGTTTGCAATGTTCATCTTCATTAATCTCCTTGGTTAGCAGACAAATCGACTAGAACGAGATAACATTCACAACACTGTGCTCTAGCGCCATTCGTTTCCTTTGACGTGTCCAACCAGAGATGGAATAACGGACGCCCCGCCATGGAATAAAAACGCTACGCCGGACAAACTAGTTGTGATTGTTGTGTTAAGCCAAATTAACATCAGATGTTCACTTCTCACTGTACGTCAGTTAGCTTCGGCAGCAAACCACCGGGACCGACGGATGATTAACTTAGTTCCATCGCTTAAACATATGCGATGTCTCAACATGATTGATGAAACTCGACAGATCGCAACAAAAGCTGTCTCAACCTCCGTTTCATGTCCGATGCGCACTGACGTAAACAAGCATATATGATGCAACGCTTAAATTGGTTTAGACATGGGGAAATCACTGTTTAGCAACAGGAACTGGAATTTGTTTATTGAATAAGACTGTTTCTCTGAAATCTGAAGAAATTGCACATTTGATGTCAAAGGTGCTCTCAAGTCAAAAAGGCCTAAGAGTTGTGAGCTACAGTTTCAAATTCAACACCTATGCTGTTCCAGAAGGTTCCCTAAGTACCTGATTAGCAACATCTGCGCAGCGATGTACGCAAAGTTTGCCTGTTCGATGGCTCTCTCGTCGAAATTACAGGTCAACCGTCTTAAGAGGTAATGCCCACCGACAAAATCTTATTTAAAAAATGATTCAAAATTTAGTTTCTACCGATTGATTAACTGGCAACATTTATCAACGATGTATATCAAAACAGGTAGTTCAGCTAAATCGACAAGACACTAATGATACGAGCGCAAAAGGCGGAATGCACACTGACTGTTAACCCTGGTACACGCACATTCCTCACCCCTCTGATGTGACGATCGTCGCAGAAAGTCCCCCACAAGCACTCACATCACCATGATCAGAATCGAGTCGCGTGGTAGAAACGAAAGATTTACAGGTGAACCAATTGTAAAAACTCAGGGCTCCGGCTGGATTGGAACCAGCGACAGAAACATCATGTCCAAAACCTGTAAGTGCTTTATCAGTTGAGCTATGAAGCCACACCGATAACTCAGAAGTTTCGCCTTTGGACTCTGTTATCCACTTATCCCACTGTTTCATATGAAAACCACCAAATGGTCCAGGGGGTCGACTACCCCGGCAAGAGTTCTCAAACCCGTGTAACAAACACCTCACGTCATTTACTTGAAATGTTCAGTTATTCTGAGATCGTTATCGAACTGAGTCACGTTATCCCGAGTCAGTAGGCTACACCATGCTTACTCATTAACCACGAAGTGGTGCCACAGTAAACGCGAAATGACGTCCTTGCGAATGCTGTTCGTTCAAAGAAGTTGGATGAATTGAACCGTCTTGTTCTCTGAGCGAACATGGGTACCTTTCACAAGGCTAAAGTGAATGCTTCCCATGTAAGAGGATAGGACGCTAGGGCGTTCACAGTACAACGTTTGAGCTACTATCAAGTCAACATTTTTCAGATGTGTAACACTTACGAAATTCTTTCGAAGAAACCAAATCGAGTTGTGCACTAATATGTCCCGTCTCACATCCCAGAGGAAGCACATCATTAAACCAAGTCATCGAAAATAGGTTTATGTTAGCTAATTTTGTGGTTCTAGGAGATAGAGAGGATGGAACCACACAGCACCCAACGGATGACGATGATTACTTATCTAAATGAGGATATTATGCACAATGAAAAATCTCCACAACAAGCGGTTGGTCATAACAGAAAAGTGTTCTACTCATTAACTGATGTGGTCGGAAGCATCCAGACAATGAAACAGACGGGGCGTGCTTGTCTTTCACAATACCCGTGTTCGCGAACGCGTACGTGAGTACATCACAGCGTATACCGCCATCCCGTCAAGTGAGTAATCGAGCGTACAAATGTTTGCTCGAGCTTTTCCAGGATGACATTCTCAGTTGATCTGATGTGAGATGTTGCACTATTTTGAACTTTACTATTCACAGCAACTGCATGTGTAACGTATATTTGCAAGGCTTATATTAGGCTTTTAGCTTGGTAACCCATACGTCTACTTTGAGATGAGAGAACAGAACATCGTTGGGATTTTAGGGGACTACCATTTGGGAACCTGAATACCAGGATACTGGTGAGGGTTTTCTACAATCACCGATTATTGGATGGATAAAAACTATAACATTATCACGTAAAATGTTGGGGCAATCAGAAGAGTTAGAGCAACACAAGAATGCTTAATGCACAGGCCCTCGAAATTAAGATAGTCAAATATCTTGTGACTTCTGTGGCTCCTACTTCCGGCGAAGTACTGCCTGTCTCGGACTGGTGAAGCTGTTTCGTAGTCCACTGGTTGTAGTCACTTATGTAGCTAATCAATACTGTATTCCCTCCTCTAAGATTGATTTATCTTCCTGATAATTTCATCTAACCGGTTTTATCGATTTTATGTCTTGTTTCACGCATACACACACACACACACCGATCCACTATAACAAGCTATTTGAGCACAATCCTGATACCCGTCCTTATATTCCTGGTTCATAACCCCTACCATAAGTTATATTTAGTCATTCGCTTGTGGCTTGCCCTAAATACCTCCAAGCCTGTCATTAGTCCACCAGGGCTGACAGAGTCCTCGTCTAAACAGAGGAATTTTACGATGAAACAAAATTGACGTTTGTTAGCTAGACGTCGCCGTCTCCCGCGTCAGACGAAGCAAAAATTTGTACGTACGTTGTGGTAGAATCAATTAAAAGCAACCGACTACAAAAGTGACCAATGACAAACACGACAGCAACCGGTCGCCAGCGACTTGCGCAACCGCATTCAAGCGTGACTTCTTTTACTATGAGAAACTCGGTAGACAAACAGCTTACTCATGAGTAGGCAAAATACAGTCTGAAAAATATCGCAAATGAAATTCCAAATCCCATCAGACAATCGACCACAAACACATTTGCGAATACACCATGAGCTTCCTGGCCACCTCAAAAAGAAATAACTGCTCTAATAAATACAATCGATAACCCCACGAGCATGGTTTTTCTCTCAGGCTAAACCCACTATCTGGAAATGAGGACAACTTGAGATAGACAACAGTTTCATTTGTAACTCAGTCTTCTGCACTTTGGGTGAGACAACTACAAACAAGCTAGATATAAGTCAATGTTAATCAAAGAATGACAGGTCACGTGAGAAGAGGGTGGAAACAGGAGGTCCAGATAGTGTTACAGATGGAATAGACGCGAAATAAAAATGTTGGTTTAAGAGCTGTTGGTCACGAAAGAGGAGACTGGACAGAATAATAAAACTGGTATGAATCAAATCAGCCAATCACTTATGTAATATGTGAGATCGAAGCAAAAGCGGTCACAAAGATGCTGGGAAGACGTAACTCTTTCCAAGTCAAGTTCCTAAGCCAGTAATGTTTGAATTGGCTTGGTTTTCGTCTTGGTCGGGGATGTATAGATCACATTTTTACCCTTCGTCAAATTTTGAAGCAACATCATATGTACTGCCGGTCAATAATTGCCGTATTTCTCGACTATAAAGGTGCGTTCGATTCGGTGAGCCGATCTACACTTTTAGGGTCGCTTAAACGCAGGGGTGTACCGACCGAGTATGTGAACATACTGTCGGCCCTATATTCGCATACTCCAGCAAAGGTTAGGGTTTACGGTGAACTATGACAGTTTCAGCACCAGGAGTGGCGTTCGTCAAGGCTGACCCCTTTCATCATTTTTGTTCAATTTTGTCGTTGACGAAATAATGGAGGACTGTCTGCGGCACTCAAATGATGCTGGTGTGGACCTCCTACCTGGTGGAAGGCTGACTGATCTTGATTATGCTGACGACAAGGTGTTGCTGTTCGATAATGTTCAAGCAACACAAGCAACGCTAAATACAATTTCACGTTCTGCTAAGTATTTCGGAATGCGCTTTGCAGCATCGAAATGCGGTGCTTCTGCAAGATTATTGTGATTACGTAGATTTAATGTTAGATAACGAAGTCATGGGGGTTGTTGACCGGGTTGTATACCTGGGAAGCTGTATCAGCGGCGGCGCCGGAGGTGTAGGGAATGAAATAGACGCGCGTATTTTTAAGACTATAGCGGTGTTTACTAATCTGAGGCACTTACGGCGACAGAAAGGTATCTCTCTGACAACAGTGAGGGCTGTATTACTTTACGGCAGCGAAACATGGCCCTTCAGGGTAGAAGACCTAAACCGTTTTCAGGTATTTGACCACCGATGTCTGCGCTCAATCGCTCGTATCGGGTGGCACCAACGAGTGATCAACGAGGAGGTTAGGAAGCGGGTGTTTGGCACTGATTGTCATACGTGTTCTTTTATTCAGTCACTACATTTGCACAGACTTAGATGGTTTGGCCATGTATTAAGAATGCCAGCTAGTCGTTTGCTGCACCGAGCTCTGTTTGCCGACGCTGCGGTCGACTGGCGCAAGTTGCGAGGTGGACAGGTGATGACCCGGCGTAGATAAATGAAATCTTTCACGAAGGGGTTGGCTACTGTAGATCGGGTTCGTCTCCCGAGCTGAAGACCTCGTGACTCACACAGTCGGTGGCTTGAGACGTTAGGTGAGATGGCGACTAACCGAGCTCAGTGGCGTGAATGTTGTCGTTGTTTGGCCGAGTTGTCTGTGAGGTGAGTGCACTTAATGACGCGGGCGGTGAATGCCGTAAGGAAACTGTCTTGCTGATGATGCCTTACTTTCACTTACAGCTCGGTTGTTTGTTTGCAAGGTGTAGGCGCCTTGATGCTGTATGTTTGAATGTAGACGTAGCTATTTTTAGTGATTAGGTTCCCTCCCCTCCCCCGTTTTCTTCTTCTCTCTTCTGTACCAGTGCTTGTTTCTTCTTCGTGGTTGTGTGGCAGTTGAGGATCAGTGTGAACCACTGAGATATTGTTGTCTATGATTATGATGATGACGATTTCAAAATCGCTATGGGATGGCTGCACAGTCTGCCTCCGAAGTTCGATTTCTGCTCCCGCGCAATGCGTATTACCGACGAGAGGAAAAATGAAATCCAAAGCATCGTGAACCATCCGGAAATTTCACCAGAATGCGATAATGGCAACCAATCGTAAATTTTTGTTGTCTGGTGACATGAAACCTCAGAAAGAATTCACATTAAGCATCTGAACAATGCACATTGATCGGTTCGTTGGCATCAGTTTTCCCAGGACGGAAATGGCATAGGTAGCGTTAAACAAGCAGAATGCACAAATACACACGAGTGTTATATCTGCTTTCCGTGGTTATCATATAAACTACATGCAAATGTGCATTAACGGTCAAGCAAAGTCGCGCAGAATAGTTCAAAACAAAATTTGAAGCGTAGCATGTACCATCCCCACCGCGCTTCTGCAAAGTAAGGCCCAATTGATCTTTCGGTTGTCTAGTCGAGCCGAAGTGGAGGAATAGTGACCGCTCGCTCAGAAGTTGTTCTGCTATGTAATGTTGACCGATGAAAGGAATACATTATCATTAACAAGCACATTTGGCCGCGTGTACACTGTCATTAAGAAAATCTTTCCACAGTCAGTCAAACACAGTAGAACAAGTAGAAACCGTGCTGACCACTTCTTTCTTCGCACGCAAACAATTCCATCGAAATGAGTTATCAGAAAGTGTGTTGGATGACCAAACCTCTGAGGGTTTCACGGTCCGTTTTGAGGTGCTGCATATCAACCTACGATGATACCGATGATATCACCAGCGAACGAAAGGCCAGAGTAATAATGGCCCTCCAGGAGATAAAACATTGTGATTTAACTGTTATTTAGGCCCAGACAAGGTGAAGTACCATTGCTTGTGCAGTAGCAGGTGAACGGTTATCCGAGCCACAGTACCTTTTGGTCAGATTCAAGACTGTTGTGATGATGACCTGACACATGTATTCGGGAACATCACAGTCACCAGACTAAGATGATTGACCGAAAACGCCAGCTAGTCAGTTTCCTCTTGATGACGCCATCGGAAAGTATGGCTTGATCGATCGAAGGAGAACAAATTAAAAAGTCAAGGTTCGTTCTATATGCGATGAAGTCGCTGGAGTTAGTGAGAAAGTGGTAACCAATTCGCAGGCAGAACCTATGCCACTTCTGGGTCTTTGTGACCAAATATACAATCGACACGGATGAGTCTGATCTATTTCGGCTGTCCCCCGAAGGCATTTCGCGTGAGGGATGAAACTTGTGCTGGCGATATGGCAAGCAAAGGTCGCACCACAACCCAAGTGTGCAGCAATATTGCAGGCACTAAGATGAAGGTGTTCGTCAGTAGTAAGGAGAAGGAATACATTGAGTATGAACTAAACATGAACAGTAAACATTTCCTAAACTTTATGAGGTCACCGAGCATAGATGATAGGTATGCTGTCTGGAGCTGAAGAATGTCTTGATGGTCAGAAAATCACCCCATAGAAATGGTAAACCTTTTGGTCTTCATTACTCTGCATTCAAGACCCAAAAAGACGAGAACCAGTTAGGTGAGACAAACTATTCGTTGCGTGAAAGGACGAATGCAGATCAGTAAAGTACTGACTCTGTTTCCCTGGCGTCATGCGTCCAACAGAAGTTGAACCAATTGGAAAAAATTAAAAACAAATAAGTAATACAGTTTATCAAAAGCTAAAACGTAAAATGATGATCGCCAATAGCTGGCTGTGTCCAAACGATGCCATGACGTTGTCAAGACATACCTGAATGGTATAACAGTAAATTGTACTCATTTGTGGGAAATGTTTAAGGTTTCTCGTCGTGACCGTCTTTAGCTTTGTTGATATAAATATACCATTATATAAAACAAGGTTAAGTATAAAAAATTTCGAAGCAGACAAAAGCCAGTCGCGGTATGAAACCGGTAAAAAAAATAAATTTTATTGTTGCATTTTATTCCACTTTTTTTAGTTCGCCTTGTAATATTCGAGTCCATATCTGATCCGTCATCGAACTACTACTTGGCGGCATTTGAGATAAACCGCCTTTAGAAAAAGCGTCAACAAATCTGCACTTGCTAAGCGAGATTTTTACAAATCATCACAGGCTTAAGGGTTGTGGCCGTATTTGACATTTGTCATTCAAGCGTTCATGCGGCCGAGGGGATAGTCACGAAACAAATTAGTAACGACCAGATAAACGTAGCAAATCGCAGTAGACCAATCCAAGGCATTTAGAAATAGATAAGGGGGCAAATCTGTCTACTTTAAATACAACTCCAATACAGTGGGTGAATTCGTCGGGTAAATGCCAGCTGGTTTCAATCAGAGATCGTTTCACATGCGCAATTAAAGAAACAGAACATTCTGCCGGTTATATAGCTCGAATTACTAGGACGCAGCCACTCCATAAGATAATTCGCAGTTTGTCAAGTTGTGTTTCACTAATATGCACTGGCGTGGACTGAAAGCAACAGATGGGTAGCAACGATTTGGGGCTTCCAGGATAGAAAAGATTTCGGATCAAACGAACAACTGAAGTCAATGTCGCTGACGTTCAGTCAGTGTTTTTGAATTGTTTATCACTAATTATTAATGTCACCTTCCCGCAAATCTTATCATACTCTGCATCCACGAAGTGAACTACGTAGATTGTGGTACTGAGGTCAACTAATTGTGAGTAATCAAGTCAAACGGCTCAAATACATATATGTATATTATACCCGATAAATTAACCGCTGTATGTGAACGACACATGAGAGAGAGAAAAGTGGGCAGAAACAGCTAATAATCTTGCCAAGAAAAAAATAGTTTGAACGGAGAGGGAGACAGAGTGAAACCGCTTGACGGTTGAGAACTATGAAATAACTGAAGAAACAAGGGGGATCAGAGCAAGAAAAAACGACCAGAAATGTCTTCGTCTTTGTTTATTCAACCTGCCATTCTTGGAAAAAGTCATTACCCTTGTCATCTACGACGATGAAGGCGGGGAAATTTTCAACCTCCACTCGCCAAATCGCTTCCATACCTGAAGAAAGGTGGAATGAAACAGAAAGAAAATAAAAGCCATCAACATACTTACACTAGTAATCAAAGACACGAATTCGCATTGACGCCGCCCGTACAACTGAAGATAGAAATAATGTACCCATAATAAAAGACAACCACAACCAGTTTCAGAAAGCAACTGCGCACTAACATACTTTTGTAATGATTCTCAGGGTTTGTGCATCGGTGCAGATGTTCAAGAATACCTGAGGTCAGTGTGCAACATCTAGCCTCTTCAAAATCTTGCATGGTTTAGGAATTGACGTAGAATAAACAGCGCGTGTATAGTGGTTAAAAAACTACCGGAAGCACACCACTGAGTTCACTGTTGTTATCACTTAAAGTGCTTTTGCAACTGCTATATACACTGCAGATGGCGCAAGTTGCAGGTTGATTCCGACACGTTTAGATCACTAAGTGCAAAACATTTGAGTGTAAGTGAATAAGAGATTTCATTGGTTTGATATTGCTTCCTCTATTCAAACCAGATGGAGAAGTCGGAAGTGAAGAATAGAAACACCCACAACTAACTAAAATTGTCTAAATTCATTTTGAAAATCTGTATTCATTTAGTGACCCAACAAGTCATTAACGTTCGACACACACCCAGCGCTGTAACAAGTGATCAGCTGGCTCTTTGCCTCTAGTAGCAGGGAGCCACCTACGACTTCTCAAGCTTCTGAAAGGTCGCACGATTCGAGCGGAGAACAAGAGAGAGCGCAGAAAAGAGTCTCGGCGATCCCTTCGATGGGCTTTATGGTAGTTGAGCTTCATTGTCCACAAGATACAAGATTAACGCAGCACGTACAGTGTCGGTACTTGAAAGCCAGGGGTCGGAACTGGCTGAGCGCGCTTTTCTAACTAGTATCACAGATAGTGTTAAAACTGCAAACAACACCAATATGACTTGTTCGGTAACTCATCAAACCTAGTTCTCCCTACGGACAATCCATGCGGATTACTTGTTGGCAGTGACTGGATGCGCCAAGACTATGCGGTCATTGCCATCCTGCGTCAAGTGCGAAACAATCATCAGTGGTGACGAAAGAAGTTAATCATATAAGTTTGCATGACGTATCCCATAAGATTTTGTCACATCCGGATAAATGCATGCCACAGTTGGTAGTGATTAACAAAACCAACAGCTTATCAACAAATAGACGCGATCACAATTAAATATACACCAGTCCACGCACACACTAGGTCAGTCAGAATTAGCTGGTGAAGACAGACACAAGCAACTTGCCTTGTTTACAGAAGGATGGAGATATCCCTTCGATGCGCAAATGCCAACTGTTGCTGGTTTGTAAAAGACATGAAACGGCTATATAGCATAGATCCTGGGTTGCTTATTGTATAGGTGTTGCGCAACCGACGTTAGATAGAGCGCGTACGGAGTGTGACATTTTAGTCTGTCAAGCACAGAAACTATTTCGAAATATGCCTGGACATTCCATAACGACTGCTTATCCAATCTGTTATATTGGTGACTGCGCATCCAAAGCTGAACAATTTTATTCGGCTATAAGTAACTAGTTAAATCCAGAGGTGCTGGAATTCGAGTTGTGGTGTAAGCAATGACACTACCTTAGGCCGTACATCATTAAGGTAATGTTGTTGAGATCCATCTACACAACTAACAGCAGTCAATGACTGTTTTTTTTGGGGGCTTTTCTTAGCAAAACGGTGCGCTCCACCCTCTGCAGACAACGTAAATTGATTACTAGTTTTTTTTTTCGATAATAATGAACTCTGATAGAGCAAGTGAACGTGTACATGAATGCACCGAAATTTCTCTGTGAGCGCAAATTCTTTAACGTGCTGGCGAACAGTTTGTGTTCTATTATAAAAACTGTCAGCATACACCTGTCAAGATGTAATGAGATGTTCTCGAATACGTCGTAAATGCTCATATTATTGACTCTCATCAACTTTTTACTGTATTTCAACTTAAACCAAACAATTAAACGGCTGGTGGTAATACAAGAGAGATGAGTCCCACTTCGTTTAAACAGGAGGTATGACCACCGGCTACAGAAGATATAAGAGGATGTAGTGATGAATTTTATTGGAAACGAAAGTCAGTCACGCTGAAACTGAGGTAGCAAAAACTACAACAAACATCCAAAGCACAGTAAATAAGATGATTTTCATAAACGTTCACTGTGAAGTGCATATCTAAGCACTGTCCATTTTTGGTCCATTCTGCTACTGACGAAATGATGAAGAAGTGGCGTCTCACCCAATAACCTCAAACTGCAAATCATCATTTCGAGACACCGACACCAACTGAACAAAAAAGATATTGGTATCAGAACAGTGCTTATCAAACTGAGACATAATCGTCTGAATCAAATAGACATCTCATTTAGGGTGTCACATCAAGGAGAACAACATTGCACTCAGTGGATGGATTCTTAGCTAATTAAACTTAACCATAATTGCATTAGGCATCTCGGCCGGATACACTCCAAACGAAGGGCATATGAACCGAACCACTACTGTTCACTGGGTCCTAATAGACTGCGAACTCCGTGTTTCGCCCTGATACCTTATGAGTTAGACTCCTTTTGAAACAAAGGTTCCATATGGAGCCCCACAAACCCACCCTCCTCTTTGGTCTGAGCAAACCAGTATTGTGCCCTCACAGTTGTGAACCTGTAAACCCATATTATTTGTGAAGTTAGTCATACGTTCCTACGGTAGCTATTAGGCCGAAGTGTTGGTTGCTGGCTTTACTCTCATGTCACGTTCGACAAGAACTAATTTGTTCCATTTCCCTTTCTTCAGTTAAATAAGTCCCGACTTGATGACCCACTAATCCCGTTTTCCGATACATACCAGACTAGCCTCATTTGTTGTCTGCGACGGTAATCACGGTCAAAATAATGGTGTGTCAAATACCAAGGTTGCAATTTTGCCTGAAGGACACAAACACCCCGCTAACACCAGCTAAACATATCATCTTTAATGTTCGAACACCTAGACAGACAGGTCACAGGCAGCTTTTGAACATACTCTGGAGATCCTCGCCATCAATAGCTACTATCTCCATGAAACACGGCTTCAGGAATCTAGCTCAGTGCTACAACTTCAATCTCCATCAGCCGCTTAACTATGCGCGTGCAATGTGTGCTTGCGGCTCAGGCCCGCGTTGAAAATGTCTCAAGCACGTACGCACAGAATGAGCTGCACGACTGGATATCCATCAACAGCCAACCTTGACCTGTCAGACTCGAAGGTAAAGTAAAGACAACGAGGCATCCACCACAAACACTTTGTTCATCGTTGCGGAATACTTCCCCACAGAGTATAATACAGACTTAGTCAAAAGTGCTTTTTATCGCCAGCTCCCTAACGTTCCGTACACCGGTTGATGCACGGACATTGTAATACTGACTGGAGGCGGGATAAATGCTGACGTGACTGAGTGTGACTCAAGTGGTCAGCACGCTCACAGTACTCATCGAACGGACGATAGTGAACGTTCGCTACAACTATGTGTTGGTAACAATATGTTTCTAGCTAGTACTACTTTTCGGCGTCAATGTGCCACTTGGTGGCCTCCATCGCCGAGTCAGTCGAGAACATAGACCGACCACACACCCGTCAGCTATCCGTAGCATGAGTGTTTCCAAGAACGTAAGTCAATCTGGAGCATATGTGTGGAATCCGATCATGCACTGGGATGTATCAAGTTTGCTCTATACTTTGGTGAGAGAACATTGCGTTGTTAAACGTAAGCTGAGGTATATAAACTAGTAGGAACGCAAGCGCTCTACAGCGACCAGAACGCGCTCGATTCCAGTCTAGGACCCCATTTACCAGAAAACATTGAACATCGGTAACATATATAGCAGGCAATGCATAAGTGTAGTAGGGCCTCGTGTGGGAATACTGCTCGTTTAAGTGACAGTCGCTGAGTGGGTCTCTATGTGATCAACCGAACCTCTTTACATTCGTAGGAATACTCAATCCAGAAGCGGTACAATTCAGTTCCAAAGACTATCTACATGGAACACCGGGAATCACTGAGGGGGTCATGATGCTTAGTGGAAGCAACGCGCTACAGGGATGAAATGAGCCGCTGCAATCGAGAACTCTCGAAGGCTTTTCCATTTCAACAGGGTACCGGGGATGAGGAAGCCAGATGTGGGCAGGACCATCTGTGGAGACAATGATGAATCTATTCACAACCTGTAGGGAAACTCTGGACACTGAACTGATTAGTTCCAACAGCATTTCGACTGACCAGCTGATTACACTTTCAGAATCTGCCAGTGCTCATTGGTCTGATGACGCTTCTCCGCCCTCAGAAACATAAATTTCACCTGAAACTACGTTCTTAAAAGGTCACAAGGCACTCGGCAAGGAAGAACTCCCTCCAGATCATTAACAAACAAAGGTTCAGCCGTAGACAAAGAGCTGACAGTCATGACCTATAAACCTTAGATCAGCGAAGTCGTTCCAAATGACTCCAGCTTCAAAAATGGTTCATGCTTTTTGAGTGTGAATCACAAAGAGTAACCCCCTTTCTATTGCGTCAAAGTTGCATGCAGCCATCATACCTCGCACACAAAGCGGAACGCGCGAACACGTGCACGAGCAACAGGCTGGATTACGTCCTGGCTGTGGCTGCACTGATCACATCTTCACACTCCGTTAGATACTTGAACTCCACCATTCATATAAAAGACCAACCAACTGATGTCATTTCAGACATCAAAAGAGCAGTTGATTCGGTTGACAAAGCTTCACTCTGAGAAAGTCTATCGTGGAAGCATGTGCTCAAGAAGTAATATCAACGTCCGAGAAACGACTTACTGTCAGATTTCGGGTCAGGGTAAGGTTTACGGCCGCGCACGGTCCACTTTCAGCATTTCAAGTGGCGTGCATCAAGGTTGTCCAACCTCCTCTTTCCTATTCAACACCGTAGTAGACGAGATCCTAAAGTGTACCCTAAAAGATTACGAATATGATGGTGTTTGTCTGCCGGACCGGGATCCACATGACTCACTTATCATCTGCTTGAAAAAGTTGGAGAAAATGGAAGCTAACCGGGTTCAGTAGCACAAATGTTGTGGCTGCATGGAAGAGTTGTCTGTGAACTGTAGAGAATTAATGAAGAGAGACAAGGAAAGCTATAAGACGGTCATCTTATGAATACCGTCTTATTCTCATTTGCAGCCCGGCTGTTAAGTCACGGAGCAGGCACTTTGGGGTTCACTTTTAGAGTATAAAAAAAGTCTACATACTTTGTTTCAACCCGAGCTGTTTATTCACGCCAGTGATGTACTGTCGTTGGTGATGAGCTGTAACATTCAGATATGATATAAGAAAGGAAAACTCGAAGCGGCAAACAAAAGACAACTGTGAAGTGGATTGCTGTCAGACAATTTCCATTTCTCCAACCTAACTCATTCAATTCAGATCTGCTAACTCTGTTCACTCTTCAATCACGTAGATATTATCCAGAAAATCAGCATGATTCTAAACCAGATAAACCGAGCGGCAATACAAAGAGGTTGACATAAGAAAAGCAGGTCTAGGCTTTTCAAAATGTTATGTCCGACACACAAGTAAGTTAACCACAATCTACAACCGGCAGTGCTAACCATGGGAAATAGCAAGACTCACCAAGTTCCGGATACTCTAACACCTCCACTTTCTTGATGCAATCCTGCGCCAGAATGGCAGCAGGGCCACCAATCGAGCCAAGATAGAATCCACCGAATTTTTTACACGCATTGGTAACCTAGGGTGGACCGAAAGATGGAAAGAGAGGGAGGAAGAGAAACAAAGGCGTGAATATGCGAATAAACAAAATCGATAGTATAATCAGGAAAACCACAACCGTGAAAATATGACGCAAAAGTACGGCAAATCGTTAAATGGACTGTGATGAAGGATGAAATGTGGCTTCACAGCTGGAGTCCGAAACCCAAGAATGAGTCTCCACAAAGAGACACTGAAAGCTACTGAAATAAATTCGATCTCAACAGCGACGGCTTTGATTAACTTGATCACCATCCGTATTATAAAGCACGACCCTCAGGACGGTTTACCCGTTGAACCTTCTCAAAAAGCTGTACGAGGAAAAAGTTGATGACCAGAAGTCGGCAACTGAAGATCGGTTGAAACCCAGAGAAAACTCTTTCCGAAAGATACCCAAGAGATGGAGAACAGATAGACTGAGTATATTTATGCTGGCAGAGATGACACTTTAAAATGCTCACGATTTTTCCACCGTTAACGCGACATTTTTAGGTAGGTAACTTTTTAAATACCGCGCACACTGGAGTTTGACGAGAAAGCTGACTAAAAAAGAAGCAAATTCAACACGCTGACCTACAGAGGAATAACGTATGTGCACACATAATTAGCTCTCGGCCACATCCGTATACATAGTAGTTCGATCTGTTGTAAAACTTAACAATGACAACGGGAACCTCGAACTGAAATGGGAACACCACTGAGTATGATGTGCCGCTACGTTTGCGTGGTCCAATCACAAACAACTGAACAAACGAATGACAGTGGTTAACCGCTGTGAAAGGCAGACGTATGAGAGTAGCCACAACAGACACGCAAGACAGAGAAAAACGTCGCGCACTAACCTGTTTGGAACGATTGCCTTTTGCAAGCATTATCTTGCTCCCGCCGGCAGCCTGAAATTGTTCCACATAAGAGTCCATGCGACCCGCCGTGGTCGGACCGAATGAACCACTTGCGAAACCAGGAGGGGTCTTGGCTGGACCAGCATAGTAGACTGGATGGTCACACATGTAACGAGGCATCGGCTCGCCTGCATCCAATCGTTCCTGAATGAACACACAAAGAGTGGCAGATCGCATACAAGCACTTCTACACTTCATGCTAAACAGATATCAAGCATTTTCCCTACAAAATATGAAATATGAAAATAAGGCGAAAACAGCGATCCATTTATTTACACTTCAAAGTATGCAGGGGTAAGGAAGGCTGAGCATTTAGACGCAATAATTCAGTTCTGTCTGTCAGATTTGTGGTGCAGTGATCAACACGATCACCTTATACGCGCTCAGGCCAGAGTTCAAAATCGCATAATCTAGATCAGCCAACCTTCTACCAGGTAGGAGGTCCACGCCAGCATATTGTGACTACCGCAGATATATCGTCCACCACGAAGTTAAACAGAAAAGAAAAAGGACAGCCTAGATGTACGCTGCTCATGGTGTTGAAACTGTCACACAGTTCATCGTAATCCTCGAACTGAGCACGAGTATGCGAATAAAGCGCCGACATTATGTTTACATACTTGGTCAGTAAACCCTTGCGGTTGAGCGATTCTAAAAGTGTAAATCGATCAACCCAGTCGAATGCACCTTTATAGTCGGGAAATACGGTCATTGTTGGCCAGCGGTACACATGACGTTACCCCAGAATTCGAGAAAGAGTAAGAACGTAATCTATACATCACAGCCCAGGGGGAAACCCTACCTGTTCTTCCCTAATGTTTCCCTCAAGAACTGCAGTGAGTTGACGAAGTATAATGAATGCCAGAACACCAGTAATTATTGAAGTCAAACTAATTCCCCTATGATCTTCGTAAGAGCCCCGGCCTCCTTTCTTGAATACGAGAACTATTATCGAGGGACCACAGCACGGATGGATGGTCCCTGTCGTCCACACAAGTTGAAACAACCGAGTCAAAGCCACTACTAATGCCTTTCTACCTTCTTTGAAAAGTCCCAGCACGAGGTCATCTGGGCCAGCAGCCCTGTTACGTTTGAGAGCCCAGATGCAATTGCGAACCTCAGTCTCAGTGGGTTGTTCCGAATTTACCGACCAGGGTAAGACCAATGAGTCCCATTTTGTAAATAAACAAAAACAGGGACGAAAGGAAGCATAGCCCATGCAAACCACCTAACTTTACGTAATCCGATTGACGGAGACAGGTGTGAAAAGACGCAGCAAGTCTGTTAGTAGATCTGTTGTAAACGAGCTAATCACGTGACAAGACGGAATGCACATAGGCATTAGAGGATCATGCATGCGACGATAACAAGACGCCTATTCAACGTAACAGATGACGAACGTTGACGGATATAACAAGAACTTGCACGATTCGCATTGACATTTCTTTTAGCAATATTCCATGCTACCCAAGAAGGTAAAACGGTCCACAGCTTCAAGCGGATTATCTTCAAGGTATATGATTGTTCGTCTTCACGTAGCCTGTCACAAGTTGAGGGTGCGAAATACATTTCATACCGGTGAGTCCGGTCGTTCTGCATATTCATGATAGAATACAAAACTTCAGTGGGGAGGATAAGCAGATTAATATCAACTATGCTGATCAGTTTACCATTGAGAGGCAACTGAGAGAATGAGAAGACCTAATGATAGCGAGGACGGGTAAAGGATCAGCAGTCAACACACAAAACCAGTATGTCCAAAGGGTGATATGAAGAGGTGCTTAATTCATATGAAGCAGGACTGAAGCTGAGAAATGGGGAAAACCACAGGTACTCGAATTATGTGCAGACAAAACTCTAATAGTGGAAAAGCCTAATGGTTCAAAACCAACAACTATGCGAAATCTAAGCGTGTAATACAAATTCAATACTCACTGAAACCGATCTAATCCATGGCTGATTCTCCACAACAGCAATTCGACAAGCGGTGTGGAGAATTAACATAGCTGGTCAGAAGAAGAATCCCGAAGGCACAGACAACCTACAACGGCGCTTGTTCCTATTCAATTTCTTCATGTTATAGTGGACAGCACAACTGAGCAGATGCGTGGCTGTATGGGCGAGCGCGATTTCCTCATGTCTTTCGATACAAAACGGATGAAAAATGTTCTGAAACTTTGCACACACCCACACACACACACAACGTAAAATCTCACGGGGAAGCAGCGTTCAAACCTATTAAAAGTATGCACATAACGCCTGGAATGAGTGTAATAGTACATAGTCGCCACGAGACGGGATACCATGATAAAATGATCTGAGCAGCAAAGGGAGACGAGGAAAAACCGCAAAACGTACTTTTATTTTAGCATGAGCGATGTCTCGGGCGACAACAAGCGTACCGGTTAGTGACAGCCTCGTACGAATCGGATGTCGCGACAGTTCGGATAGAACTTGGTCCATCGGCCGATTCAGGTTAATCTTAACCACATCGCCAGACAGATGGACCTCACTTGGATCCGGCAAATATTTCCCAGGGTCGGTTTCTAATTGTTCCAAAAACAAGCCATCGCTTGTAATACATCCTAGGATCTGACGAAAAAAAGTTGAACGATTAAAGTAGAACACATGTACAAGACCAGCCTCAATAAAGTTAAACAGAAGCGTGAACTAAATGAGTCACATGTGGCCTGAGAGCGAATGTCTTAATGACGGCTCAGTTATAAAAGATAAACTACAAATCGTCGGCCGTACTGTTAAATTCACACTACTTGTTTACACATAAAAGTAATCGGGTCATACGATAGCTCAAACCGGTCACTTAGACACATAAAAACACTTAGAATTTGTCAAGATAGCCTCCGTAAAACACAGCAGTCATAACAGAGTGATTGTTTACACTTCCTGAAGTGACTAGATAATGTCAACGTAATGTTTAGACTTAATCAAAAAATTTACCGGTGCTAGAAGACATTTTACACAGAATGAAATTTGCAATATCCACTGCTTCCTTTATGTTCACAAGTATTCATCTAAAGACAAAAGTAAATCCTGCAATGACTGCTTAGGATTTTGAAGTTGAACCTAAAACACGTACTTGCAGCTACTCTTAGAGAAACTTTCTAGCATTGATGTCGAAAGGTGTCTGTTTTCATCTGAGAAAATAGGCTACATATAGATTGTTGAAGTAATCGGATACTTACCGTGTAATTGTACGACTGTTTAATCATCGCTATTACCACTAGGCCACCTCGAACTACACCTTGTAACAATGATACAATGGTCCAGACCGGTCGCAACCAAAACAAAGTGCATCAAGTGACAGTGATACAGTACGAGTCAGTCTCCAAAGAGACGATAGTACAGAGTATGCCAAATTCCCCTTAATCGTTGCATCTTATACATCTGTTTGTAATCCTCCACATCCATAGTCCAACGACCGCACTATCATCCTGACGCATGCCCACAGACTATAAGTCCAAATACCCCGAGTACACAGTGCTGATGAGACCCAACCAAGTCCAAACAGCTGTCCACCACTTCCGGTGGTAACTGATACCGAAAAATTCAGTGTATCTAACGTGACTACTGCTACAGTACAGTACTACCTAGTCGTACTTAGCACAGCGGTCCCTTATGGTGCGTTTATAGCCAAACGCCCATTTCCGACTAAGTATAAAATGAAGTCATAATATTTTCCTTCATTGATACATTAGAAGTTTCGTGTACAGTGGGAACAGGTTAATCGGAGGGATGGTTAGTCCGTTTAGTGAGATAATCGGTCCAAAAGAGAGGACAGAGAATGTACAAACAACAACTGATAATCCAACTACGAAGCATCGGTAGATCAGGCTAAAAGCTATCAAGTCTGATAATATGTGCGTGACATGCTAAAGCATGTCATGGAACATGGTATTGCAGTATGTAAGTTACTTTTTTTTGTAAAGACAGACTATTACAGAACTTATCCGCACAACACGCTACATCGATCGGCGGCATAACACAAACCTCAACTTCTACACCACAGGTGAACCGCAGCGGTTAACGTGCATAGTCAGGTCGAACGAATGGTTGTGGAATGTGTAGCTAGATCCACTGAGATCGATAGGTCAGACAAATAAGAAAAGGCTAATGAGGCCAGCACTAAATTGAATATTCTTTGTTGAAGTAACCTACCGCTTGCTGAATCAGAAAATTTAAATGTCAATGACTGACTCCAACTATCACTGTCAACACACACACCCTAATATATACTTTTGATACATACCTAAAGACAACACTTATACTAAAGTAAGAAGATACACCTAGTAGCTGAATCGCTCTTGTTCTACAATACTTCTGTCTCTCTCACACATTGTTTATTCCTGCTCATAACTTGTAGTCCATGGGAATTGAGAAAATAAGGTGAATAGTAATGCACACAGACATGAAAATGTCAAAGGTTACTTAAGAGAAACATATTGAAACTCCGAAACAGACGACACGACATGAAACATGGCAACAAATTCTATTTCCTATAGGCGATGTTTTCAAACGCAATAAGTCAATTTTCATTAAGGGAGAGGCTACAGAGACTTTCACTGAGGTCATTCGTAGAGCACCGGTTTAAGAAAAGACAACGAAAAGCACAGTACCGCCAACACACCTGGTGATAATCTATGGACTTGAATAGTCAATCAGGATGCCGTACGCACTACCGATTACTAATCTCTGATATGCCAATCCTTTAAGACCCCATCTAGGAGCAGGTTATAGTAAGCTAAAAAAGCTTCTAAACCATTACCTGCTAAGTACTACGGTCGCCTGAAAGTCTGAACAGTTTTAGGGTTCATGAAAGCCTTAAATACTTAATAGGAAGTAGGTGATGGTTGTTTTTAATATGAAACGAATGTCGTATAACCGACAGTGAGCCTAGCATTCCCCAAAGGTTTTCAGCTAGCCCCTTGCGAAAACAGGCACTATACTCTAGTTTCGTTCTTGTTGGGGCTTGTTAGTAGCATATATTTTCGATGCGACAGAGATCTGAACCCAGGCCACGTTTTCACGAGGCAACCGTGTTGACTTCACAGTAGGCACAACTGAATTATCACACGCAAATGTTTTCGGAAGAGGATGAGTGGAAAGACTATAAGGAACAAAACAGATCCGAATTCGTGAAATGTGGTCACATATACAATACAGAACCGCCTTGAATGAGGCCTTATAGTTCTTTAGTTTCTAAACTGCGTCGACTTTTCATTAGATACCGGTCTAGCTCACTTCCAGCAATAGAATAAACGATCAACAAGATACATAATCTTGGTAAAAAAAACCGACTGCCCTGTTAGGTTGTGCTTTTACCAATCAATGTACGTGATCGATTCGGAAACCATAGTTTCAATCAAAATGACGGAACTCGACGCAGTTTCAGATTCAAAGTACAGTGCGAGTGAATGTGGCTAGATGATGCGGACGTGCACGCGTGCCTATACCTCGTGACGACACTACGTGAACGACTGCGATCGATAAGATACAGGAACGGTATTACTATATTAAAAATAAACTAGACCACTGAAATCAACACAAACCTTATGCTTAAGCGAATGCCACGATAACGACAGTACCAAGCTTAACCAAAACGAATTGACAAAATAAAATGACCACGCCTTAAGTGGAGGACGCATGTGTTGCACGAGAATCAATGAAACTGGTAAATCAGATAGACAACGCACAAGTTGTGTAGGTGAAACAGATTAGAAGTTTGGCATAATGTGATGAAAAACGAGCGAATGTAGTGTTGGTGCTCTGGGTAAACATAAACTGAGGTTTCATCATCGAAGATAGAAACCTAAAACGCTTCTCGGAACGGACAGTGTATGCATTGGAAAGTGAATATGTGAATCAGAAAACTTACAGAAGCTCAATAGAAAACCCAAGTCAATGTAAGAAAATGTGTTGGTAAATACTTCCGGTAAATAGATAAAACGTAAAAAAGGATATAATTATGCGAATCGGATTTTCAATTCAAACCAAATCTAAATGACGGTCTAGTAAATTGACAAAGTCAGTGCTAACCAAGTAACATGCCCCATAGGTTATGTAACCAGTTACGTAATGCAGATTGTGACGGCTCCTGAATAGAGGAGGGCTGGTAGTGACGCGCTAACCTATAGGCAAAAGAAAAAGCTAGTCTTGCTCACGCCAGTACCTATAGATTGCCAGCATCAATGGCAATAAATTTTGCCAGATATGACTGCCTGCAAAAATAGCCCCGCATTGGAACATGACAGGCACCTGGTGCTAACCTTCACTTCAATGACAACAACAACCTGAAACATTCTTATGCAGTTACAAACTTGATTTGCTTTGTCTTCACCATTCAAACGATAACGACGCCAACACCCATGGTGGGCATAGTTTAACCACACCCAATACGCAATAGTTATCATACGTGACAAGCATTCCATAAATGGCATTTTAAGGTTACTACATGCGTTTCATACAATAATGGTAATTCTCTCAAAATACTGACCGGTCTAAATTCACACGTGCTATAATAAGCCGCATGATGAAACCTTAAGAGTACTTCGTTTTCTTACATCACAAGTAGGTGTTTTCGTACAAGTGGAATAACAACATCGACAATATTATTATCAGCAGTGAGCACTGATGCTCAACTGTCGTATAGCTTAGTTTAAAAGCAAAAGGAGATGAATGGAAAGGGCGTAAATTGTTTCTTTCGATAAATGATTTAGGAAAATCAATATCTAAATGCCTACATCCTACAACCAGTACCTAAGATGCGAGGGTGAGTAGGGTAAGACAACCGTCCTTAGTGCATAGTCTAATTATCCGTCTATGCATCATTAAAAATTGGGTGAACGAATCAGCCTAACTTTCACTTTCAATTATTTTCTGAACAACTTCATCGTTACTTGATCGTTGATGCCATCAGATTAAACATGTGCATCGGTAGTTGAATAGCGGATGGCTCCCAACTTATCTGTTCGAGTGGGTACGTTTCACAGGCACAAAGTAACACCGCCCTCATGATCGCATTATATGTTTCATTCGTAATAAATAATCACAATTTTCTGTCAGCAAAAAATTGCTTTTTGACATTCATTGTTTAGCAACGAGGCAAGTTCATTTTTATTTCGGAACAATGGTGAAACAAGATGCCAACGTGTGAGGCATTTGATGTTCCACGGTCAGTCACAAGTACCAACGGATGTAGTAGAGGGCCGAAAACATACATTCCATCGCTGGAAAACAGGGATGCCAAAATAAGTTTCCACAGAGAAAACCAAGACACAGAAGCCTGCACGAGCCACAAACAGATCATATTATCTTGATGCAGAACATCAAAAATATAAAAGCAGACAAAGGGGCGATTTAAATATCGATTTAGGAGTGCAATGAGCTGGTGGAAACATCTACCGAAAGAGATAAAAATGAGCAAAATAATGCCGAAGTGAGTAACTAGAATTGTCACTAAAGCAGTCATTTGGATAACCTTTCTAACCACTCATTTCAGTTATCACAAGCTCTCCAACAGGGAAGGCAACACCTACTCACTTGGCTCAACGAAATAGCCAGGATCTACATATTTTACAACCATGTCGTTGCAACTTCATTCAACTGCTGATGGTCTCAGTAACTAATGTCCGATGCAATAATTGCTCAGGTGGTACGCGAAGTACGTGACCTAATCATCACAGGCTTCACAACCTGATTAGTTTATCGATCAATCGCGCATACGAGCTTTCAAAAATACATAACGGCAAACAAGATGGTGATACTCATAGACGTGAAACGGTCTACAGTCTCAAACGGATTGCCTGCAGCAGAGAAATCAGGAGTAGGAATACCCGTTTTCAAGGAGCATTCTGTAATTCGACGATGCGAAACGCACTTCATACAAACCAACTCAATCCGTCGCCTCGTTCGTTATAGTCTGCACGTCTTTGGTAAAGGGGATAAGCAACACAATATCGTCCGCACCGTGCCCATGATCGTCTACCCTGGGGTACTCCAATGATTTGCTGAGGAGTAAGAGTATGTGGCCTATTGTTAAAGGATGAATGTCGAGAAGTACAAATGGTGCGACAGAAATGGCTGTCTATAGGGTAAATGAACTTGTCACCTATCTCTCGTTAAGGAAAACGACTTAATACATAGTGTTATCACAAGACTGATCAACAAGGAAATGCCTTAATGAAAGGCATCTCTCAAACAGGTTACATAATTACCGATCACTTCAGGCGTTATCACTTACTTGTCTATCAGCAGAACAAGAGACCCCAATACCGACTGGACAGGAGGCTCCGTGCCGGGGTAACCGAATGACTCGCACGTCATGACAAAAGTATTTCCCGCCGAACTGTGCTCCAATCCCGACTTTGCGAGTCAGCTGAAGCACACGGGCCTCTGCCTCCAAATCTCGAAACGCGCGTCCATGTTCATTGCCTAGGAGGAAACATCAGTACAGGATGAGACCGCATTGTCAACCCACGCCCGATAAATCAGCTGACACAAGTTATTGGGTTGACTATGGTAGGCCTAATATGTAATACGTAATGCAGTTCAGCGCGCGGTTAGGAGCTAAAACAGTCACAGATCCAAAAACCCCTACCGTTAATTACAGATAGGTGAACCCAGTCACCATGTGATAACCGGTTGTGTCCGTTACGAATCGAAAATGGATCACTCAGTGATGCACTTCAAGGAGCTTGCAGCAGGCAAAAACAAGAGATACAAAAGAAGGGTTAGGTAAAACCATTGCGGTTTACGATTCATATATCAAATTTGGCACCGTTTCGGTCCGATGTGGCGGCTCCCCTCTTTTGGGAAACACTTCGGCGAAGTACTTGGCTACGGTGATCATTGAATGTACTCGTAACTAGTGGACATCACAGCGTACTCTGGTTATCCGGGAGCATTAAGTAGGAGGATAACAGATACTTATTTTTTAACAATCAAGAAAAATGCAGATATGGAACATTTGACGCCAACAACAGTTCAACGGCCATCCGTAACATCGACTAAGCCTTCGGAATCTGCCTGTGCTCAATGGTCCGTTAACGTTTCTCCTCCCTCGAAAACACACATTTCACTTCAGACCATGTTCCAAAAACGACCACAAGGCACTCGGCTAAGACGAACTTCATCCAGATCTTTTACAGACAAAGGTTTAGCTTTAGTCAAAGACATGACAGCCATGATCCACGAACCCCATATCAGCGAAGTCGTTCCAAATGACTCGAGTTTGGCTAACATCACCCATCATCATCATCATAGACAGCAATACCTCAGTGGTTCACACTGATGCTTAACTGCCACACAACCACGAAGAAGAAACAAGCACTGTTAAAGAAGAGAGAAGAAAACGGGGGAGGGGAGGGAACCTAATCACTAAAAATAGCTACGTCTACATTCAAACATACAGCATCAAGGCGCCTACACCTTGCAAACAAACAACCGAGCTGTAAGCGAAAGTAAGGCATCATCAGCAAGACAGCCTCCTTACGGCATTCACCGCCCCGCGTCATTAAGTGCACTCACCTCACAGACAACGGCCAAACAACGACAACATTCACGCCACTGAGCTCGGTTAGCCGCCATCTCACCTAATGTCTCAAGCCACCGACTGTGTGAGTCGCGAGAGCTTCAGCCCGGGAGACGAACCCGATCTACAGTAGCCAACCCCTTCGTGAAAGATTTAATTTATCAACGCCGGGTCATCACCTATCCACCACGCACCTTGCGCCAATCGACCGCAGCGTCGGCAAACAGTGTTCGATGTGGCAGACAACTAGCTAGCATCCTTAGTTGATGGCCTAACCATCTAAGTCTGTGCAAATGTAGTGACTGAACAAAAGAACTCGCATGACAGTCAGTGCCAAACACCCGCTTCCTAACCTGCTCGTTACTCACCGGATACGAGCGACTGAACGCAGACATCGGTGGTCAAATACCTGAAAACGGTTCACGTCCTCTACTCTGATCGGCCATGTTTCGCTGCCGTAAAGTAATACAGCCCTCACTGTCGTCTGATATACGCGACCCTTAAGCTTAAGAGAGATACCTTTCTGTCGCCATAAGTGCTTCAGATTAGCAAACACCACCCTAGCTTTAGAAATACGCGCCTCTATTTCATTCCCTACACCTCCACCGCCGCCGCTGATGCAGCTTCCGAGGTATACAAACCGGTCAGCAACCCCCATGATTTCATTACCTAACATTAAATCGACGTAATCACAACAATCTTGCAAAAGCACTTTGCATTTCGAGGCTGCAAAGCGCATTCCGAAATACTTAGCAGAACGTGAAATTGTATTTAGCGTTGCTTGTGCTGCTTGAAAATTATCGAACAGCAACACCTTATCGTCAGCATAATCAAGATCAGTCAGCCTTCCACCAGGTAGGAGGTCCACACCAGCATCATTTGAGTGCCGCAGGCAGTCCTCCATTATTTCGCCCATAATGAAACTGAACAAAAATAGTGAAAGGGGACAGCCTTGACGAACGCCGCTCCTGGTGCTGAAACTGTCAGACAGTTCACCGTAAAGAGTAAATCGCCGACAGTATGTTCACATACTCGTTCGGTTCACCCCTGCGTTTAAGCGACTTTAAAAGTGTAGATCGATCCACCGAGTTGAACGCACCCACAAGTTCAAAAGCGGCTCACGCATTTCAAGTGTTAATCACAAGGAGTAACCCCCTTTCTATTGCGTCAAAGTTGCATGCAGCCATCATACCTTGCACACTAAGCGGAACGCGCGAACACGTGCACGAGCAACAGGCTCAATTTCGCTCTGGCTGTGGCTACACTGATCACATCTTCACACTCCACCAGGTACTTGAACTCCGCCATTCATATAAAAGACCAACCAACTGATGTCACTTCAGACATCAAAAGAGCAGTTGATTCGGTCGACAAAGCTGCACTCTGAGAAAGTCTATCGTGGAAGCATGTGCTCATGAAGTAATATCAACGCCCGGGGAAACGACTTATTGTAAGATTTTGGGCCGAGGTAGGGTATACAGCAGTGCACTGTCCACTTTCAGCATCTCAAGTGGGATACCACAATGTTGCTCGGCCTCCGCATTCGTATCCCTACAGTGTGTTCTGACAGGCTACGAATGCAACAGTGGGGGGCTGTCCTCCAAGCATTCGACCTCCAGGCATGCAGTATGTAGAACACATCGCTTAAATTTGTGACGGTTCACAGGGAGTCCAGAACACATGAGACAGACCAGAAGTCTCAACACGGATACTTTGTACAACCTTCGCAATGTCTAAATGCAAGGTGCTGTTCAAGAATTACAAGACTCTGTACCTGTTCTCACTCTTGGTAGTGGGTTGCTGGAGGTAGTTGGGAGGTTCATATGCCTTGGAAGCTGTATCAGCGATGGTGGGAAGCCTGGTGGGATCACAAATTGCACAGCTAGGGCTCACATGGCGTTTGCCAACTAACATCTGTGACGTCGGCCTCCCCTCAGTCCTTCCTTGAAACGTCGAGTGTACAATGTCACTGTAAGAGGAGTACTAGTGCACAGCTGAGAAACCATGTCTATCAGCGCGGAAAATGTTCACAGAGTGTCCGTTTTCCACCATTGGTGTCTCCGGAGAACCAGCGACGTGATGTGGGAACATCGTACCAGCAACGACGATGTCCGTCGATGTGACTTCGGAACGGACAAACTCCGTCAACCTTGGCACACAGTGACCTCATCTCACAGACACCGTTGGCTTGGTCACACCTTACGGATGCAAACCCACCGCCTTCCATACTGTGCTTTGTTTGGCAGTGGTGAGTTAGGCTCGAACCAGCCGTTTGGTGGGTTCGGGGTGTGTGAAGGCACTCACAGTGAGGCTAGCTTCAGCAAAGCGTTCCCGGCTTCCAGGAAGGGATCCGGAGGAAAATGAACACCTTCGATCAAGGGTGTTTTCTGAGATGGCGAACAGTACTAATCAACCACGCTCCTGTTGCAAAGCTCTGTGTATATCGCTGTAAATCTTTTGTTTTTACATTGTTCTCTTACCTCATTTTCCACAAGGCCTTCCATCTTCCCATATTGCGGCACGTTTACCACAGTAATTGATCATTATGTGTCAAATACACATAAAATTCCCAATAGTTGAAAGCAGAAACGTAATTCTTGCTAATTTCACGAATACGGTTGTTCCAGAAGGACTTTCGTAAGCTGAAATAACCAACGGTAATGTTTTTACTTAACTTGGTTCATATCAAACTTGATCGTCTAGTTTAAGGAATCCTAGGTATAATGAGGCGTTAACCCCAATTGTTGTTGAATTCGCACATAATAAGCAGGATATACACTATTTGTTTGTTTGACAGCACCTCCAACCCTCGTCATAGCATTTCAAGACATCAGTGTTTGCATACTCGTCCTCTCTCGAAACCCTCATTGGTCTTACAACGAAAGACTTTAAACTCTTGAACGGATCTGTGAAGCTTTTGATCACATGCAGCAGCATTACACGCAATTATTTTATCCCAAATCGCATTTGAAGACAAGCTAACAGTTCGCTGACGAAATCCAGTAGAAAAATCATCTCCTCCCTGATCGGTCACTACATTTATTCAATGCTGTGAAGATGTTCACACACAGATTTCAGCATGCCCGCATTCAAGCGTATGATTCTTCTGCGATCTCTTACCTAGACGGTGAACGCGTTTGTTTAGATCTCACTGAATACCTAACTACATAACAATGTTAATTTGTGTGCACAGTACTAGATTTCAAAAATCACACCTCATTTTCATTTCACCATTTTGTTACTAAACGAGAACAATTTTTCACTTCACTTTCACAAGCCTTTTAACAATCAGTACGGCAAAGTTTCTGTCCAACATAGTAGAACGAATCTAAGATGCAGATGTATCTTAATTACATGGCTGTACACATATCTAAACTGTTCCACCGATCCAGCTGACAAACTGAATGATCCACATGATGAAAAAATTCCCTATGTACCGGCCCCGACAACATCGGTATTAATTAATATGCAGGTATGACGGAATGAGTTAGATCAGATGGAACTATGGCTGGAGTCGCCGCTCATCGCAACAGTAACATGAAATATCGTAATGGAAACATTTGCGAAGAATGAGTAAAACAAGACTGGACAGAAAAACTAGAAATCTTATGAATGCAGACAAACGACTAACAGCAGTAAGCGACCATTCAAGATAACGTTTGTAGGCACCAATTTGAGTAATCACAAGCTCCTTACTAAGTGGGGTAAGACCTACTTACTTGGTTCAACGGAATAGTCAGGGTTTTCATATTTTGTGATCACAATGTTTCCCGGCCACTCAGCGATTCCAACCAACTGCTAGTGGTTTCAGTAAGCAATGTCCGAGGCAGCAAACGCTCAGTGGACATGCAGTGTGCGATCCAACCATCGTACACCGTGCAGCCTGATTAGTTAGCCAATTTAATGTCCACAGCGCTCCGAGATATGCGATGGCGAATAGTCGTGAAGTTTACGCAACCATCCTGTCTGATGGGAACTAATTTGGAGGGACAACGATGGCCAAGCACAACTAGTCCGTTAATAAACTTTCTGAAAACGGCAATCGGACGTCATTTCGACGGTACGGGCTGGCAAGGCCAACACGTCTTCGTTAATCTCGCTGATACCTCTTCAGCAATAATAAAAGCTCACGAGATGATGTCACCCAAGTATGTTAAACAGACCGGTCTCAGACGGACTACTTGCAATGTTCCCGTTTTGAAGGTGCGCAACGTACTTCACCCAAGGCAGCCCCATCATCATGGTCTTCCGCACGTCTTTGACGGACGGGGTAAGCAAGACATCCGTGCACTTCATATCGGCCGATTTAGGGTCGAAGAAAAAACCTAACATCAGGTAAATAGGAGTCTACGAGTGCAACTTCTAAAATGTCGTTCATGAACAAGAAGAAAGAGATCCGACATTACTAGTGAGCATCGATAAGCTCAACAGAGCCACATATTTCCGCGAGCCTCAGTAACGAAAGACAGTTCCAGATAACGATACGAATAACTAGATCGATGAGGTTTGAAAGGGCCACAGCCTTCGGTTGCATAGAAGACTCATCGCGGAATAAAATTGTAATCAATGCATCATCAAATGAGTCCTAATCTGTCTGTTCTTAGCCTATTTGACTCCCCTGGCTTGAGTGGGTCAATGCAGTTCGAAATCAGTGGGAAACCTGGACGAAAAAATACTATAGTAACGACTCTGCGGTTGTCCCATGGACCTTGAGCCCCTTTTTGAAAGCGGAAAAAATTGCTGAAAAGCGATAATCCTGAAGTACTCCCTTAGTTTCTCAAACCGCCCGCTCCGATACCAATCTTCCTCCACCACCTTTGGAAAGAGACGGAAAGAGATCTGTTGAAGGAACCTTGATATTCACTAACAAGCTAAGCTCCCAGTCACTTCTGTTGCTGATAGAAGATCACCTGTTTGCAAGGTGTAGGTATCTTGATTTTGTATGTATGAATATAGACGTAGCTATTTTTAGTAGTTAGGTCTCTTTCCCCTTTCCTTTTTTTCCTCTTCTCTTATATGGGATTGTGTTTTCCTTCGTGGTTGTGTGGCAGCTAAGTGTCAGTAGGAACCACTGGTGTACTGCCGTCTATGATGAAGATGATGAATAAATGACCGATCGGGTCCCGTCGTCTGTATGACCCGACTGAGTTCAGCTGAACTGATCAGCCCGACAGTTAAGTTGACGCGACTTACTGGCGGTGAGTTAATTACCTTTCTGAGATATGGTCTCAATAACACAACAAATCGGGAGAAATAACAGTCACATCTGACCAAAAAGCCTCGCCCAATCCATTCCGATTACCCAACTAAATAATGCTTACGGCTATTGCGCGAGCAATTAATCAGCTTGCGTTTAATTACTCGATGGTTGTTGTCATACACAGACTGATGAAATCGAACGACGCTTGTTCATACGGTTAGTCGACGTAAAAGAAATACAGTCCTAGACTGCTCTCCCGGGAAAATACCGCTTCGGACTAGGCCGAAACAGCTGCTGCGATTTGTTTCCAGTGTCTACCAAGTTCAATCACCGGACTCGGACCAGGTAACTTGCTCATCAATGCCTCTTGCTAAACGTCCCTTAAACCCTTTTAAGTTAAACGCTAACCAAATGTTTTATATTTATGAATGTAGGACCTCTGAGTAAATGACAAAGAAAAACGGACACACAAAGCAGTATGGTTCGAGTTCACGTAGTTGCTCCAAAATGCAGGACGGTTTTGAACTGTGGTGCTACTCGTAAATGATCGTTAAATGACCGACCTGTATCCGTAGCTGAGATGCACACGGCGGTCTCTATGTGACACAATGCGTTCTCCTACATTAAACTACGACTTATGAAATAAAAAGACTTAGATACACATAGCTGTATCCGTTAATCGCCATCGTCAGTGTTCTAGACTAGGACACCAAACATATCACCCAGCCGCTTCTCGCCCGCGGAAAGAAGAACGAGCTTGTTGGGAAAAGGCACTTTTCCCCAAAAATTTGCATTATTTGCAAGGAAAATGGATTTCTTCATTTTCTGGGAACTAGAAAGCCCGCCAGAATTCTGGAACGTCCGAGAGCTTGCGCTCGCTTCTGACTGGTTCATTCGGCGACCTAGGCCCAAGGCCACCGCAAACTTATAAATACAATTCCCGTAAATCACAATTTTGCCTTCGGGCTGAGCAGCAAATAAAGCTCGTTTTAAGGCTGTCTTTTTCCTTACTTGTTGCGGGGTTCTAAGCTGCAAGAGATACTGCTCGTTCTTGCCTTTCTCTATCAGGTGAGGTCGTAACAGAGTTATAAATTCAAATCGCCCACCAGCCGGATGACTTCGAGGGACTGGTCGGCTTCAAAAAATCGACGAGGACGTCAATCTTCATAGCATCTGGACAACAGTCCGTTGGGACTTAAACTGATGCAGTGAATATACAAACTTTTCTGAGCTGCATCAACAGATAGTGCACAGGACAACTGTTCACTGGGATTCAATCGAGCAAGTATTACTCTTCCATAAAATCCAGCTAGGTTCCAATTCCAACTTGACCACAAGATCCGCTTTCGACGTCGCCACAGATGCTGAGGTAAAAGAACTCAGATCAAAAGCCAGTTAGAAGTGAACCCAAGTGAATAGCAGTATCAGAATTGTATATTCGCGTGCCGAAACACAGTATATATAAAGTTCCAGAGTTGAGAAAGTACTCGTCACCTCAACTCGTTAACCAGCCTATCAGAGATCGTGGATATTAAGGATGCCAAGTTTGTCAATTGTCCAGGCGTTAAAAAGTTACCACACGAAGGTACAACAAAGACAGAAAGATCAGGAGGGCAAAAAGAGGATAAGATGGTAACGGCTGAATAACTCGCTGTCAGGGGAACGATAACTTCCGACATATCTCGTTGGTTTCAACCCCGCTCATAGTAGTTGACTCATAAATCAGACCTACGGGACAACAGATGGGGTTTTCTGGAGGAACCTTACTCGGAACTTCTGAGTCAAGAGTCTAAACTGCGAGGCAACAGGAGACATGGTCTATTCGGAAGATTCTATTCGAAACCGTTGACTCAACTGGCAGTGAGAAGCTTGCCTAGCCTTTGGACGTAGTGAAAAAACATCGTTGTATAGTGTTTTTGCGCCCATTAGGTGTGTTCAATACCACTTCACGTTCTGAAGTATATCGTAAGCTTGTTAACCGCACTGGGTAGTACGTCGGTGGTCACGGTCAACTGTTAAGCTGCTGAGGTGCACTTTTTTAGAGGGTCATTCTTCCAATCTCTTTCTTCATTACTGGGAAGACAGCAGTAATGCAACTACAAATAAAGTTCTGTTGTGTGACCCAGAGTTGTGCCTCACCACATAAACATTATTACGAAGTCAGCAGCACGAATTACAACCCAAATGAGTGTAATAGTTTTTCGCCTAGCTGCTCCCCTTCAACCTGCTGACCATATAGAACCGAAGTCTTAGTCGGCATGGCTCGACAGGTTCATGCAGTGTACAAGTCTGACCGTTGTGTCAAGATAGCAGGAAAGGCAGATTCAGTATATGACCCAACCATCTAAGTCTGTGCAAGTGTAATGATTGAACAGAAGAACTCGCTTCACAATCACTACCAAATACCCTCTTCCTCAACTCCTCGTTGCTCACTCGTTGGTGCCACCCGATACGAACGATCCAACGCAAACACCGATGGTCAAATACCTGGAGACGGTTCACGTCTTCTGCCCTCAGCGGCCAAGTCTCGTTACCGTGAAATAACACAACCCTCACTGTCGTCTTACATACGCGAACTCTAAATCTCACAGAGACACCTCTTTGCCGTCAGAGGTGCCCCCAGATTAGCGAGCACCACCCTAACCTGAAAGATACGCGCTTCTATCTCATTCTCTACACTGATGCAGCTTCCTAGGTCCACAAACCGGCCAACAACCTCCATGATTTCATCATCTAACGATAAATCATACAGAATCACATTGCATTTTGAGGCTGAGAAGAACATTCTGAAGCACCCAGCAAAACACGAAATAACCTACAGTATTGTTTGTACTGTTTGAAATGTGTCAAACAGCAAAATCTTGTCGTCCGCATAATCTAGATCAGCCAACCTTCTACCAGGTAGGAGGTCCACGCCAGCATATTGTGACTACCGCAGATATATCGTCCACCACGAAGTTAAACAGAAAAGAAAAAGGACAGCCTAGATGTACGCTGCTCATGGTGTTGAAACTGTCACACAGTTCATCGTAATCCTCGAACTGAGCACGAGTATGCGAATAAAGCGCCGACATTATGTTTACATACTTGGTCAGTAAACCCTTGCGGTTGAGCGATTCTAAAAGTGTAAATCGATCAACCCAGTCGAATGCACCTTTATAGTCGGGAAATACGGTCATTGTTGGCCAGCGGTACACATGACGTTACCCCAGAATTCGAGAAAGAGTAAGAACGTAATCTATACATCACAGCCCAGGGGGAAACCCTACCTGTTCTTCCCTAATGTTTCCCTCAAGAACTGCAGTGAGTTGACGAAGTATAATGAATGCCAGAACACCAGTAATTATTGAAGTCAAACTAATTCCCCTATGATCTTCGTAAGAGCCCCGGCCTCCTTTCTTGAATACGAGAACTATTATCGAGGGACCACAGCACGGATGGATGGTCTCTGTCGTCTACACAAGTTGAAACAACCGAGTCAAAGCCACTACTAACGCCTGTCTACCCTCTTTGATAAGTCCCGGCACGAGGTCATCCGGACCAGCAGTCCTAGTAAATTTGATAGCCGAAATGCAATTGCGAACCTGAGTCTCAGTGAGTGGTTCCAAATCTACTACCCGGGTGCTACATCACAAGTTTGTGGTGGCGACACAGTAGAAGCATGCCAGCTAAATTGGCCCTCAAAATGTTCCGCCCACCGCTCTAATCTTCTCGACCTATTATGGATGAGTGTGCCATCTGTCTCGCTGACAGCTTCACAAGCAGACAGTCACTGGGACCGACGACACGTATAAACTTGAAGATTGTGCAGAAATTCCCTGAAGCAAAAGCAGTCTTCATTTCCTTCACTTTCTCTATTAACCAAGCCTTACGATCAGCCTTTAGGCTACCTCCGAGCTTTCTACGGATATCTCTTCTAAACTTGTTAGATGAACTGCCAGAAAGAATTTTCCGTACTATCAGGATATTCAATAAAAGGAGTGTTGTGAAGGTACGTGTCAACATGCATTAGAACGAACTGCTGAGAAGTCGCGGACGCGGATAACTAACAAGAACCGGTACCCCAAGGTACTTGAAAGAATAATCACGGGACAGTGGCAAGCGCAGCAAGTTAACCTACAAATATACGCTAGACACACAATAAGCAGCTTACAGCTTATACACCACGAATTGATTGCCATCATGCGATATGCAAGATCGCATGGGGGTTGGATACTGTTAGACTATCAAAACCTAGACGGGAGCGGTTGCAGCAACCGGGTTCGACTTAACGACCGTGTGAACGTTGCTACCGCTTAGCTACCAATAGTTCTCAACACGAGCAAGAGAGATAATAAAAACTACAACTGAACTAAAGGTGTGTACGCTGAGCAACTCAAGCCCAGCTGACCATAAATTAATATTCATAACTTAGTACAGATTTCAGCAACAAACATTAGTACTTAAAGCGCCAACATTAAATGAAATTGGAATCAAATACGGTAGTCTATAAGCAAAAGCTGGTTGACTGATGGTGTAGAATTTTATAAAAAGAGATTAGCGCAATTTGCCCACTTGTGGCAACGTAGACAGCAGGTTTGTGGGTTTTCAAGTAACAAAACATAAAACGAAAGTGCACACTTTGATAACAGAAAAAATGTACCTGTTGTCGGTAGATAGTCTAGATACTTGCAAGATGCTAGCTTCACAGTCTTGAGCGTCATTTCAGCAGAAGTTCCTCCGACCACTAGGGCCAAATGATAAGGAGGACAAGCAGCAGTTCCCAGAGTCTGAATGTGAAATAAGACACCAGAACAATAAGGAACAATTACCTTGATCTTTTCGTTAACGAACGAGTACAGTTTATCCGGGTTTAGAAGAGCTTTGGTCTGCTGATACAGGAAGGTCTTATTGGCCGATCCACCTCCTTTAGTGATAAACAGGAAGTTGTACTCGTTCCCTTCAGTACTGTAGATTTCAATCTGAGCTGGCAGGTTTGTTCCCGTATTCTTCTCAGTGAACATATCTAGAGGAGCCACCTAATAAAAAAAGTTCACTTTTCAATCAACAAAACTGACACGTTGGAGCAGCAAGAGAGACGCAATCGAGTTACAAATACCCATTCGCCCGTGTAAATAGTATACGTCAAGACTACACCGATCAATAAAACATTAAACAGGTTAGACACGTAGTCTATCTAAGTGAAGCGATTACTGAACTGCACTGGAAGGAAATTACAACCTGCAAAAGGACAAAAAGATCACAACAAATGCAAACAAATGTATGGAAATACATTTGAACCTATTCGAACTTGAATGCCAACTCAATCACCATTGGTACTGCACAAACATCCGTACAACAGGACGAATTTCAGTGGCAGACAGAAGAGATCTTAGCTAAAACTAATCACTCCAAAACTGAAACCAAACCATAAGTTAGATTGTATCCGTGTTAGGGATCTTTGAACATGAAGCTCTCACCAAAGTATCCATATATATGGAAGTTCCCTACAAACAGTCCTCCCGTACGACAGCCAGACGTTGACTGTTGAAAGAGAAAACATCCTACAAGTTTGCCTTTGAGCACTGGAAGATTGTACGGTCACACAGCGTGGTTCCATAACGAGTCGTAAAATGCGCTGATTTCATCGCATGGGGGTGTTATACGGATATTTACTAAGAAAGTAAACACATCATTTGCCGGGTGGTACATTCCCGTATAATCGGGATGAAACTGAAAGCAGTGATCGGATGACTGACGTACAACGTCAACGTTTGGTTGCCAGGAATGTGAATGAGACAAGGACGATCGCCTGTGGCCACAGACGTAATAAAAATTGGGACCAACACGAAGTCAAAGGTGCACCCATGGTATGACCTTGTACCAACTCAGCATCCATTCTGAATGTCGTTTTCCATTCGTTCCGACGTGCTTACATATGTGGCACACTACAGAGACGACTCCCAAGCCACGTGTAAATCGATAATCTACAGGAGCGAACGCCGAGGGGAGACAGTAGTCTTAACACAATGTTTTTCATTTGTTCTTCTCATAACGGCCATCAGCCTGAGCAGAGGTACAGACAGGCTCGGGTCGCTGTTCATCTTAACGATGACGTGAAGTTTCCGAGGAAAGAAATAAGTATTTTTTTTTAAAAAAAAGTAAAACTGAGTAAAAGCAAGGTTGAATGAAAAAACTGGAAACACAGTGGATGCAGTCACGCTGTCAGCCCGGATAGTGTTTCTAAAAAGCGCGAGGTCCCCAATTAATAAGGCAATGCCTACCCGCCTTATTCAACAGACTAGTCAGGATCCTCATACTACATGACCACGTTGCTGTACATTCTTTTGAAGAACACTGAGCGATGCAAGTATGACGAAGGATAAAGAGCACTAGAACTCAGTCAGATTGCTGGACACGTGGTACCACTAGCATAGAGACCATGAACAATGGTAAGAAATGAAACTTAATTTATCAGCGTTTGCAATGTAAAGTATGACAGATAACCGCAAGAAGCCCTCGGGAGTCAAGTAAGCAACGATATATGCAAACACGTACAGCCAACAGGTAAACAAACCGACAAAATGCAACCGAACTAGTCTATTGTGTGACCAAATGCCTGGTCTGCGAGTAGATCGATTGATTAGCGACAGTGTCACGATGGTCAATCGGCAAGGTCAGATCATAAGATGGGGAAAGAGCGAGCAAAAATGAGTGATGGACGTGTCGGCGCATGAGTAAAAATCAGCAACTAAGGTAGGTGAACCGGGGAATTTGGGATTGTGGTCGTTGGTTGCAGAGAAGACAATGCCCATCAGTTAGTCACGTAGGGTCACAGGAAGGGGCTGGTGAGGGTAAATCGAAGGGGATTTTGAGATTCATGAAAATTCTTACAATGCACGACAAACATCGGCATTCCAGCCTGCTTAAACCACTGACCAACATGATATCCAAGTCCCAGACCAACAGAGCGACGGGAACGCAGAAGCAAAGTTCCTACTCACTCCAGTAACAATTTTTAATCTTATGAACCACATCTATGATTACATGCCATCATTGATAACACAACCCTCCATCGCTGCCTCACATATTGTAACCAACCCTAGGAATTTCAGAATTTCTCGTCAACTCGAGTATTGGTGAACATATGTGCGAACAGCGACTTGAGGTGAGACTTACAACGGGGGGGTTCGGCTCCAATAATCAACCATCAAAACTTCGATCATATCAATCTCACTTCAAAATCCTACAACCTCTATTCGGTTTGTTTCTGGGCCCAACAAAACTCCGTATGCCACACAAAACATGCCTAGACTCGTCTGTTTATCGCTAGTTGTCTTGGTTCAGTCACATTACGCGGTTGACTACTCGCTCTTTGCGGAACGTTGGCTTTCTTTTTACAATCCGTAAACCGTACAACCCACATAAACCACCCTGAAGTAGTAACAACTTTGCGGGTTTTTTACCTACGCTCCATGTATACACTCACCCTGATGTTTCTTCCCACACCTTTCGTTATTTATTCTAGTTCTTACATTCGCACTGTGATATGAATAGAGCCTGAGCTTTTGGTTTTTCGTCGTTCTGATCTCCACACACGCTGACGCTTCTTAGTAGCATGTGATTGTTCGTAACACACCTGTAGCTTACAAAAATCAAACGGGTTCCGCCTTGGAGTGTTATTCACACATCACTGATGAAACACACCAACAATCTACCTTTTAGACAGCCCTTAAGACATTCATTAATAACTTACGATATCCAATATTCATCTCGGCAGAAATGTTTTGTCTTTCTGTTCTATCAGTAACACCAAAGAAGGTGTCCATCGATGAACACCAAGCGGGACTCCCATGTCTTTCTAACCGCTTTGTGCATCAACATGTACCCATCCATCCGTATCGAGCGGCCTCGCTTTGTTGTCGCGCCAGGTTTCATTTCCAAGGAAAGCCAAACGTGAAATGTTCTATTTTCTCCGTTCTCTATTTTTCTGTAGGTATCGAAGTTTTGAACGCGACATGCATTACGTACTTTCTCTATCTTCATGGATACCTCGCCAACAATAGTACGAACTGATGAGATAGCCCTACCCAGGTGAAACTATTGACAGCCTCGAGCGATTCGTCTGCAACAATGACGATAGGATCAGTACCAAACCAGTCGCGTAACAACACTATATTTTGAACGAGTAACGAAATGCCACGCAGAGAAGCCATAACATAAAACTAGTTCGGCGCGGTTTGCATAACCAAAGAAGGCAATGCCATCCGCATACCCAATGTCAGTCAGCTTACTACTTGGTAGAATTCTCACTTCGGGATACCCGAAAACTCTAAGTGCCCCCTCTGAAATATCATCCATCAAATAAATGAAAGGACAGGGGAGGACCGGATAACTTTGTCGAACGCCAACTGAAGTGGGGGACTGTTCGAGATAGTTATCCATGATAATGTACTCAGCATTCCCAGCGGGCATAAAAACGGCATTCTCCACTGGAACTCCTATGCGATAAAGACAGCCCCAGAGAGCACTTCTGGCAGTCGCAGCAAAAGCAGCCCCTAGATCCCAAATTAACGAGGCCGTTGGTTGAGAAAAAATGCCGATGCCCCGGTGCCTTTCACACGGTGAACATATGATCGATACACCTGCGACAAGACCGGATACTTGCTTCTTCAGTTAATATGACACGCTTTGTATTTCAAAAGCTGTCACACTGTGTGACTCGTGAGCATCTTGGATGCGACAGAGTCGTAGCTGACACTTCTCTGATTTAGACTTAACATCACCCACAATTGATCGCAGCTGCCGCATTCCCATAGATATTCCAGTCGGCGAAACTCGAGTTTAATGTTTCTTTCCAAAAGGGGCCGACTGGAAAGTCTATGGGAATGCGACAGCTGCGATCGACTGTGGGTGATGTTCAATTTAAATGAAAGCCAAAATCCCTTACTACTCATCAGTAACTTCCCTGATTGTTGCACGACATTCTGGGACATATTTTAAAGTAGACATGACCACCGCTAAATCTCAAGTAAAAGGCACTCCTTCAGTCCCTCATATGGAACGTGGAAGTGTGGTCAAGCTCTCACGACCATCTTCAGAAGGAGCTATGGAAGGACCCAGTCCTGGCGCTTTATTACATTTCATTAATTTAATCCCAAAGCCAATTTGGTTTCCATCTGAGAATGATCGGATAGCTCACAGCTAACTTCGCAGGTTCAGTAGTCTACAGCTGAATGAGCCGGCCCAGGTAAACGGAGTTTCTTCCCAAAATGCTCAGCTCACCTATCAAGTCGATGCGACAAGCTGAAAAGTCGTCAACCATCTTTCCCACGTAGTCTTACTAACATCATGTTGATGGCCAGTGTAATCAGGGAAAACGGCACTTGAACATTTCACGGCAACAACGTCCTTTCCAACCTACTATCTCACTCTTACAAGTTAGTTTCAGAATAATTACGTACACTTATAGTAAGTTGACACTTAGGTTCACAGCGACCTTTGTCGTGCTTAGAATCAGAGAAAATCAGTCGACATTTGGTCATATACCTTGTCAGACCGGCAGTACGCACCTCTGGAGAAATCCTTTTCCAAACAGAATTGCACAGCTGTTGAGATTTCTGCCAGGTACCTGTTTGGATCAATTCCATGTGGTAACCTGGATAGTTTGACTATCATCGCTGTTTGATGGGCGTTTTGTATACTCTCATCCCACAGGTTTTAATTACTATTTTCAAGTTTGCGAGCAGATGAACCTTGAGCAAACGGCCAGGTGAGGCAAACAAGAATAACGGCCTGATATAAACCAAGGTGATTAATCTGAAACAGAAAATAAGCTACAATGCAGCGGCGGCACCGATGACTGACAGTGAGCTGATTCACTTTCATTCGTGACAGTAGAGTTCGTGCAATGTGAATATTTCCAATAGCCGATCGCTACTGTCAGTGTATCGCAAATGAATATCAGACACATCATTTGGCCGCTTTACCTATGAAGTAAGACGATCACGTTGTGCACATATATCGCCGGCAAATGTAACGGGTGTTTAGTCTGTCACAAAAGATTGAATAGATCGACATGAAAAACGTTCCAGATAGTACCTGAACTAATCCCTGTCTAGGGATATGAAGATATGAGAGAAAACATCTTTCTGGCCCGTGTTGACAGATGTAGACCGAAACAATAAGTCTGACAGCACATACGCGAACATTCACAACCGTCTCGTAAACACGCTTTGCTCTATCTTATAACTCAGTGTGAACCCCACCCCAGCTTGCAAGCGAAAATTAACCTCAATGCCGCCAGAGACTGTAATAAATAAACGACGATTAACAGTGCCATTTAAGAGCAAACTCGTGAGCAAAAGCGAAGTGCTCGTAGACGTGCGTTTTGGAGACACAGCAAACATCAAGTTCCAGGTTCAAGAGCGTATACGCTGGAACAGTTTGCTGATATATTTCTCGGCAACACTTCAAGTACTAATGTTTTTCAGTTGTCTAAACTTCAAAGGAAGACAAATTAGAAGCAGAGGAAAAGGAAGGTGAAGATGCGCGGACTAGTATGCTAAACAAGGTTAGCGTCGGATACGTTCGGGCAACAGTTACACATAATTGTCGATCGTTGGTTGACGTAAGCGAAAACATCATCTGCGATAGTTAAACGGTAAGTAAGTCATTTAATCGCGCGAAAATTATCAGTGTAGTCATGAAAAATACTCTGTAGCAAACCAGCTCGTTTTCAGTTATTCATCATCAGGCTAAGTACATCACACTTATAACACGAATTTTACAGAGGAATCATTAAAGGAGGTAAACGTTTACCCCTGAAAATGAGCTTGTTCGCTATAGAGCAATCAACTTAATTTTAAACTACGTACTCTGTTACTCCTTAACCAGATGAAAACATGCTGACCGATTAAATTAGGTTGCAAGAAAAGTCCGGAAGGGATACGATAGTGAAGATAACAGTCTACGTTAAGTAGTGCCGGTCATAAGACAGTCAAGTACTTAATCAGTATGTAATTATGTGCCGCATGCTCGTGAGAGCACTAATTCAGAACTGGCAATACTAGAGGAGAAAGTAGTATGTCTGGAGATAAACGAACAAATAACAGACAATTATGTGTGACTGTTTGGGACTGCAACACACGTTTCCGGTTGCTTCAGTAATCTCCAACAAGACGGCTTGAAAGACTAAAAACAAAAATGGACGGAAGAACGCAACAAGAGTTGGATGCGCGTACAGGTCACTGCTGAACTGAAAAGAGCGAAAAGGGAATCACTTATACTTTGAATAATGGAACGGTTTATGTTACCGGTTGTCCAGGTCTCAAGGAGAAAAAAACGAAGTTAACTAAAAGCAAACAGTGATCGAACGAGTAGACGTAACAGTTAGTATCAAAATTATTGCCGAGAAAACGACAGTAACCTTGGGTTACTAAAATCACGTATGTCGACATTTGTGGTAAGCTGCACACCCACTGTAGTGTAGCAGAGAAAAACCGTCAACGCAATCCAGAAGCATAAAATGGCGGACCATATAAGGTGCTAACAGAGCGGTTAAGAAGCTGAGGCTCAACGCAAGCACCCCTGTATTCAGATGGAACGCATTACTATCAGCTAGCAATGCTAGAGTTACGGGTTCCGTTGCAGTACACATTGCTTTTCATCACGCTTCAAACAGAGTCGAATTGTCATGTACCTCAATGAAAATCCGTGTGTTCATGTGGTAAAGCTAACAGATCTGCGGGATTATTGCCAAGACGTACCAGAGCCCCAGCTTGCGTGAACCCCGACTATTAACATCAACGACTGCTGGTTACCATACCACAACAATAAGCCAAAGTATCACGTCTGATAATCACCTGAATTTCCCCCAACTTCATTCAACATCTCTGAGGCCCATCGGCAAGGTCTTGATGGTAGCGAGTCCGCATTTGAACACAGCTATCGAAAACCTCAAAGAATTATTGACAAATTTGGCGCACTCACCGCGCTTCTGGATTGAAATCAAGCATCTCTTCCGGTAACCATTGAAAACTCTTCCAGGTACTTCGAGAAAAATGCAGATGAACCAGATATCACCGAGACAATCTGTGATGGAAATGAAGAACCAGTATACAGCTTACCTAGACGCAATGCGAAGGTTGAACAGTACGCTGTCAACTGCTGTTCAATCGCGGACCAGCGCAACTTGCTGCAGAATACAGCTACGAAAGCAGCATTTAGTGCCGTACTTCAACTCCTCAAGACTAATACCTTTGTATACTGAGTTCAGTGCGTTCACTCAATAGATTACTCATCCACCTAGTGAAATATGTTCTAATCAATCTATTCGTGAGGCATGATGTACGGCCAGTCATCCCCATCTACTGTGCACCAAACATCAATGGAGTGCGTGCACTCACGACAGTGGGAACTCTTATAAATCAACCAATTTCACCTCGTTCTATCTGTTCTTCCTCGTCTCTTTCATACTACAGTAGTTCACGTCACTGTGGACGAAAACAGAGGTCCGATTTGCAGTATTGGTTGGTGAAGCTCACGGCGGTTCATGAACGGCAAAATAATGAATGAGACTCTGATGTCAAGCCAGTACCTGAAGTTAGCAAATAAGCTGTACAAACACATGCAGGTAAAGCCTAAAGTAGCGAAAAAAAATTGATATGGAATACAAGACAATAACCCTTTGTTTTAAAACGTGAATGGATGCATAGAAATTTTTTTAAAAAAAAGACTTTAAAGCCACATAATTCAGTCAAAAAGATAATGACGCAAACTGTCCACAAAGGAAGTAAGAAACAGATCGACAATACAAAAGTATAGAAGAGGCCTAATGTGTTTAGACACACAACGAAGTGAACGACGGCTTGATGCATCGAATCCTGAACACAAACCTCAAACAAAATCACAGTAATTCGAAATGTACGCATAATTACGAGAAGAATTTACAGTTTGGAACAAGCTACTTCGTTGAGGGGCCAAAGCAGACAAATAATTGGTGCACACAATCTACAGTTCTGAACAGCGGAAATGAGAGTTAAAAAAAATAAACTACTCCCATCCTGTTGACAAGTCACGTGTTAAATTGACTGATGTTTCACTGACAGCAGCTGGAGAATCTAGACCACTAGCAGACGCAAAATGCAACCATCCCCAATGTCACCTTCGTGGTATTACAGTCAAAATACTTAAAAAGAAATGACATCTCGACAAAGACGACCACACGTTGCAGCAGTATCTTCTCACAAAAACTTGAGGGTTGCATCGATATGCAGGTTGACATTACTAGGATTATGGACAACTATGCAGCTACAGTGGCTAACACGATACTTGCCTTCACTGGTGATGGGCGACATCGAACTGGTGATTATTACCCAATCTCCCTGCATCTTGGAATGGCAAGTGTACGATGCTCTCGTTTGACTCATTTCATCGGTGCCTGCTGTTCTGGCTGCTTTGTAACGTTACTGTCGAAAGAGTCGTTCGCTCACAAAGGATCCACTATTAGCCATTGACAGGTGGACGGGGTCATCCGATCAGAGCGACGAGGTCGTCCTTGTACACCTTGGCGTCTCCAAAGCATACGGTCGAAGGGAACAGTAGATTTTGATCGATTAACTTTACAAGTATGGGGCGTTAAGTTCTCTTTGGGTGGCTGGAGTGGTATTACTTCGATAAATATAAATGAACAGAAGTCAAACGTTTTCGCCAGTCGTCCCACAAACTTCAGCAGAACCCCAAAAGTTTCCAGTCTTCGCTCACTGTTGGTCTTTATTTTTAGCGATGGCCTGGGCTATTCGGTTCCGTCTGTTGCTGCTGCTTGGTGATAGAGACATTTTCGATCACAGTTTTATTCTGTACTTCGTTTAATTGATCTAAGGCACGTACGCTCGAATTCAAGGTCAGTAAAAGTATGCTCGTCACATTTTTCACATCAATTCTTTCTCCCTTTGCATGGCTCTTGTGAAAAATAATTTTAGAATTTAGGTATCTGAGCTCCTCTAAAGTAGAAGCACCCTTTTGGAAAGGCCGAGAGCGACCTAGTGTTATTGTTTTGGGTCAAACCGGTTCTCCACGCACTATTACTCCAAGGTAATGCCATTCGACCGCATCTCAAAAACGAATGACGTGACCACCAGTTCATCAGAACAACCTGCTTTTCCAGACTGACGAACGACGTGCAACTAAGGTTGTCATTTCACCAAAGGCCAAACGATAAAAGAAACGATTTGCCATAATCACTATTTACCCCCTAGAGTTTCACCCGCCATGGGTTGACTTTTCGATTAAATCGCCCAATCATGCAAATAAATCGGCATTTCATATGAAAAACTGTACCCCTACACTTCGGACTTAAAATAAGCCACTTTAACCCTTTTGATAGTATATTTGCAAGATATGTTGTCCTTCTTGAATATACCACTTCAGCTTATAATTTATATCTTCAATTTACACACCGTATGTCTTGCATTTCGGCTTTAACGCTCTAGACTTTGAGTCACGAAAACCCGCTTCCTATTTTGGCCAGCAAATTAATGTTTCACTGCGACCAGTAAACATGAGTTCCAAGTTCACATATAAGCAATCAGCTGGACATAGCACAATTAACCACGTCCAAGCATTACAGCCGGCATCATGAATACTATATAATAATGAAATACGTGGCAGTCAAGACCTACCATGCCATAATCTCCCATGACTGTTCGACAGATTTTTTGTGTTGATCAAAAGAGGTTTTATGTGGTAAACACTCTCCTTTGCCGAAATGACGGAACTATGAGCATCGGTGGCGGTGTTGTTCTTCATGTCCGCAACTTTTACACTGGTTCCCCGTCTCACCCAACTCTCTATTTCACTCTAGAGTTAGTCGGGTGTTCTATTCTATTACCTGACTCAGGCAGCTGGCTGGCAAGCGAACCTCGTCGTCCTCTGTGTTTGTGATGATCTCCAGTCCCAACTATATCTTCACTTTGGGTTACTTACACACCTTAATCCGCCAAAAATTAGTTCTCAGCGATGGTCCCATAAAAGCCCCGTTGAAGCAACGCCTGCTACGTTTCTACTGAAAGTTGAAGGTGTTGGCATTACTGAACATGTGGCTAATTATGCAAGATGGCGCAAAAGACATGTTCGTTCTCCGTTGGGGTGTGTCTTCACTAAATGGAAATTGAGGATAGATAACGTAATGGTGCACGACCCGGCCGATTATTCTGCAGTAACCTTCAACTACATCCGTAGCCCACATCCCCAACCAAAGCTCCTGACAAAAACTTTCATGGAATTAGGGTAGGTGCGCTTCGTGAAATTCACGCTGATGCTCCGTGGAACTAGGCCAGCATAGCATTGTTTGTTGACATGTGCGACCACTCCATTAATACCATTCTCGAAGTTACCGTTTATTCGACGTCCATTGCTCCACAATCCTCCGTGAACCGCAAAACCTGACCAAGGAACTTAAAATGGATCGGCAGGAAATGTCTAACGTGGGCACAGTCCAGAACGTCACGCACTCCAGACGATCACCGTCTCTGTACGCGACTCTGAAACCAATGTAACAGGCTGGTCCGAGGTCGACTTGATCTCCACCAACACCTGATCCAGCGCCTTGACACTGACCTCAAATGCCTGCAGTCTGTTTCAATAATCCGCAAAGCCAAAGCTGATGTGCTTCGGCTAACTGGATCACAGGGTCTTACTCTCCCGATGATGCAGCTTCTGAAATTCTAGTCGACTTCTGGAAAACTACCTGTAAACAGCACACAAGCAGTATACAATACTGACATTCCTGATGAGATCACTGTGATCCATGTCAAGCCAAATATCGTGTTAACGAATCCTTGTTTATGGGGCTGTGCAGCTGGCTGCTCCGTTAGGCTTATTGTTACCACAGTGCTTTGCTATAGTCACAGTATCCGGAAGTTGAGAGGCCGAGTATGATCCCTGTTTCCAAATGTGGACAGCCCATCCAGCTTTACAACCAACGCTCGACTGTCTTGTATTCGGTGATTCAATGGTTCTCGTTGCCGAGACACTTTTCACCAAGAAATATCTCATGCGACGAGCAACATGGCTTTTTTAGCGGCCGTAGCAGCAGTACAAATTTCTCATTTGTGGACTCCTTACGCTGACAGTGGCCAAGGTGTTAATGCAGTATACCTTGTGTTTGATGAGACATTTGATCGTATGAATCAGTCTTACTTTACAGGCCCTATCATTAAAGCGTTAGAAGTAGTCTTCCCTGCTGGTTCGAATGCTATCTAACAAGCCACGACTTTATCGTGTGCGGGTAAGGTCCTCCTTGGCAGCCGTTAAATTCTACTACAGTGCAGCTACACAGGGCTTCATCCTGGGATAACTGCTTTCCATCATTATCAATGACTCGTCACCTAAGATATCCCTTCCTCTGGTGTCGTTTGAGGGTGACATTAAAATTTGGCGTGTTATCCGCAACAGTAATGATACATTATCATCATCATCATTATCATAGACGTCCAGGACGAAGCTCATAGTGCACAATGTTAGAAAGTGCATTTACGCATATCATACATAAGCAAACCTTCACATACTCCCTTGGTAGGTACGGATAAAGAAAAAGACCACGGTACCGTTATTACTTACCTTCTAGAGCTCTCCTAACACTCAGATAAACACTAAAAAAGCAAACAGCGCATATACACTTCTGAGGCGTCTGGATCACAAACCAAAAAACGCCTTGCTTAAGTCAACTTTACAACAGTTTGGGCATCTCTCACTCCGAGCAAAGGACCCTAGTTTTGTCTCGTCATCTGTAGAACAAACTTATTCTAGACCCTAGTCAGATGCGTGTTACCACGGCAGTTAAAGGACTGAATATAAAACCCCACTCCGAACACACCTGCGAATTAGATCTCTTTTCTCCTGAATATTGTGAACACAGAGAAAACTGTTTTTAGGAACCTCAAGGTCTCAAAGTATCCTTGCACACTTGTGAATACTAGTCCACATAGAGGTCACACCCTAAAACCAAATGACCAGTGTTTACCTGTCAAACGGTTCATACATAGCCATACGTAGTCTCACATACGCTAGGTTTATAATGGAGGTGGGCATGAATCTGTATTCTATTCTAGCCCTCTCCCATGATTAGAAGTTACAACGCAATTATCCCAAAAGTTCATGTCTAAAGAAACGGGGGTATGAGAAAGCTGCCGTTTCCCGCTTCCGTCTATCACCCAGTAAACCTACAAAAATCAAATCAATTCACAAAACGTGTGAACAAAAAACACTTAGTTTTTAAGATAAACAGCTGTCGTAGGCCTTGAAATAAACTGGAATTACCAACTTACTTGCGAGTACCTCAAATTTCTGTTTGTGTAGGTATCGTATACGCCACGAGAAATCGCTTCGGCATCGTTGCCATCGGTCCAAACATACTGGCCCTTTTTGCCCATGCAGATAGCAGTACCTGTATCTTGACAGCCAGGTAAAACCATACCAGCGGCAACGTTGGCATTTTTTAAAAGTTCCAGAGCAACGAATTTGTCGTTGCTTGAAGCTTCGCTGTCCTTAAGGATGTTGGCTAAAAACTGGATACCATACCAATTAGCAGAATGCACATCTTTTACCTGGAGGTGTGACGGTCGCAAAAGATGAGAAATGTCCACTATCGCCTCAGATGCTAACAACTGGAGAGCTTCCGACTTTACTTTTAAAATTTTCTGACCCGCTACTTCTAGTGATGACACGTAATCACCTGGAACGTTGTGCAAACAATAAACATTCTGTACCTGATATCTTTTTGAAGGGAACACCTCTATGAACCGGTTTTGTTGTTTCAAAAATGTCTTGATACACAAAAGGCTTAACACTTTGTGTTGCTAGCCCTTGCTTGAAATGAGGTAAACCACGTCGTTCCAAAGCCAGCCGTAACGGGCGCAACATCCCGAAGACCGAAAAATTTAAAACGGGCGCGCTCTTAATGAATTCAATGAGTTTCAATGGTTCAATGGGTTGGAAACGGAAGTAGGAAGCCGGAGTTTTTGAGGTTTTCGTATCTTGATGCCTAGAATCTCGAGGTCCTCAGCAACAGGCTGAAATGGGGAAAAGAGGTGCAGTATCTGAATTAATGCAATAAATGTTGGTCAAGGCGAGCCTTGAAAATTGCTACAGAGCTAGAAGAAACAACATGGTCTGGTAGAGCATTCCAAGCCTTGCAAACGCGCAATGAGAGAAAGCTATGTCTGCATTCAAGTTTGTTGTGTTGGATCTCTAGTTTTAGGGGGTGACCCCTCAGTTTCGCGCTACTGCCCTTGTTTCGATTCGGTCGTCCGTAAAATTATCTGCAGCCGCCTCCCCCAAAAGAAAATCCAAGGGGAATTTGCGAATTTGTTGAGTTAACT
>JTDE01000476.1:9822-29370 GCA_014338405.1 Paragonimus skrjabini miyazakii
GTTCTAGGTTGCGAGAGTTGCGCTCCGATATTTGAGCTCTGATTTTCGTACCGCCAGCAATATCGTTGCGTTCGTTCGTGATAGAGATACTGCTCGTGGTCTTTGCGTTGTTCTTGTCTTTTCTCTGTCAGGTGGGGTCTTAACAGTTTTGCATAAATTACTACCTATGCGCTATTTGTGTTCACTGATCTATAAAACGGCAATGATGATCATCTGGCAAATGACATAAAGGACAAATTGCAATGTGCTCTATCCCTTACGTACGCAGCCGCCCAATTACGTCTGGTTCAAACCACCAAAAGACCCGTACTACACAATCGCGAACGCAGTTTGTCTGACCAGTCTGTCTCTCAGGTTGTTTATCAGTTCACTTGCAGTTGCGGTGACATTTAAATAGGCAGAACAGACCGACAGCTATCTCAGCGAGTGGCAGAACACGTCCCGAACTGGTCGAAACAACTCATGACACAACAATTTGAAACCGGTGAATCAGTTACTCGAAGCCCCGCGTCATCGATTACCAGGCACCTCATGATAACAGGTCACCAGATTGACCCACCTAGACCGTTCAAAATATTGTTACATCAAAAGAACCCGAAGCTACTGGCCTTTAGCGAAGCCATGTTGATCAGGACCCACCAGACGGCGCTATGTGCACAAGTGGTTGAAACAACCCATAGGGTTGCCGTGGTGGTGAGGACATTATGTGTGGTGTGACTGTGTGCTTGTCCGTACCCTGTCTATCTCTATTTGTGTCATATATAACTCGCATGTTTTATGGTTGCGACTGATGAGAGTAAACGAAATGTTAACATATCGCAACACATGTTTCCTTATTGCATTGATGAAGTTATTAAAGGGAATCCAGATTTTCAGGCAATGGTTTAACGTATTTTGCACTGGCTTCGCATGGGTTTGTGTTCCTGCAGGAATCTCAGTACCAAGTTCTGACTTAGCCGTCCTGGTTGGAAGGAATCAGAAGCGGACAAGACACGACAGGAGAAATAGCAGGCAGATGCATGAATTCGAGATATCAATGTGCACGGAATATATAACACAAATTTCCCTAGCAATTAACTGTGTCCAGACGTTGCTCAATCTGTGATCGATGAAGCCGATTAGCAGTTATCGGCTAGTAGCGGATTTCTTACTAAACACCCTACACTAATTCACACAACCAGGCTGAAACTTCTACCGAACGCACACAACGCAAAAGAAACAGTCTACCTTGAACACACAAACCGTGTGACGTTCCTTATGACGTTAGAGAGGAAGTAATCAAGTTTCGTTAAGCACTTATGCCTACCGTTGAACGGCCACATGGGGCGATAAAATGACATTCTTCAACCCTCAGGCGACAATCCATCAACAATAATACTTTGGCACGAACACTGTGATGGAGGCCTTGACAGCAGTACAGTAATGGCAATCGATCACCGCTGACAATACGTCGTGTGGGGTTCCCAAGCATACTACTCAGACACTCCATTTCCGGAGTAAGACGACCAAGTTATGCATTCCTATCATCAGCTGGCATAAGGATTTCTGAGTGTTTACATATTTTGTCTCAAAATAAAAGATGCTATCATAAAACACGTTTTCATTAGCATCTGATTTGTCACAACCAATTGAGTTGAGACAAACCACTTGTTCGTCGGTATCCACAGATTTTCATGATTGTTCCATCTGCCAGCGTACAAACAGTTATTCATAGGGAATCGAACGTACAAACATTGAAGTGTCATGGAGTTCCGTACATCCCTCACTCCCGTTTGGCCATGATACTAAACTCAATCATCATCAGAGACATTGGAAACATCGCTGACCAAGATTGTGGTCCAGAAGCGAACACAACTGAACAAACATCCCATGTTCGTGAACATTCGATTAAGAAATACAGTGAAAGATGGGTTTCATAGACGAGTGGGATGAACTATTTATCAGGATATGCGTACCTTAACAGTCCTAATATTTTTCAGTTCCACATAATTCAGGAAGTTTAGAAGGCAGGAAAATGGAAGACTTGAATTTGTCAGGATAACGATGAATCTGCATGCTGCTCGGTGGATGATTTCGAGCACAACGTTCCGAGATCAACAACCTGAGCTGAAATTGAACAGGAGATAGGATTACAATTGGGGGTTCCAGTCAGAGCTCACTAGAAGGTGAGGCTTAGCCTGGTCTGGGAAAGCGGATAATAAGACATTGGTGTCTCATTCCAACAACCGCCATGCTGACTACGTGTGTTCTAAGCTATTGCACAGTTAACAGTGGTACTTTGGATCTATCGGTCACATAGTATAATAATTTCGTCGATGATAACGTCGATATGATTATAGTCAATGAGTCGGTGACTACTTATGAGTAGTAGGGGAGTTTGTTTTTCATGTCGATTGAACATCATTCACAATTGATCGCAGCTGTCGCACTCCCATAGACTTTCCAGTCGGCCCCTTTCGAAAAGAAGCCCTAGACTCGAGTTTCGCTCTTATTAAACCTCGTCAGCATGGCATATCCTTGCCACGGCCGAAACTAGAAATCCGGCCACGCTTCCATTAGGCGACCGTGTTCACCACTACGCTATTGACCCCATATTAAGCACAACTAAATCATCATATGTGAACGCTCAACCAATTTCGTTTGTGAGTGATGCTCTGATTGCCCGATTACTTCGAAGGGAGACACAGGTTCGGTGATCGCCATGCTCTTTGTCAACAGCCCATTTTACAAACACCTACTTGAAGGACATCGATGCACACTGTTAAAAAAAAAAATACTGCTGTATACGAGCACAAATCTATGTCTCAATGCATAAGAAGTCTAAAGAAGTCTGGAATACAACTATACGATCCCAAGAGTTCAACTGCTTCTTGTTTAGTTGTCCCGTCCCAACCTGTATAACATAATTGTAACTTGAACGATTAAAGTCCTGCTCCTGCGTACTTTATGCTTTGCAAAGTCGAAACATGTCTGCACTTCAACACACTAAAATTGGTCTAATGATGAGGGTTACCTTACGCAATCGACCCTGGCAAGCCACCATGTGGCAAGTTGGAAAAAATCGAAGTTGAACGAAATATGCATTAACTGCTGACAAGCAAACTGTACGGTAGCGTATAACGCGTTTCGATAAGTAAGAATGTTCCAAACGTTTCCGTGAAAGAGGTTGACCAAAAATAACTGCTAAAGAAGACAGTTGCCTAATGACGATGAATAATTGAAATCTATCTGCTTACCATTGCAATTTAATTGGTTTTAGTAACTCTCGGCGTCATTACATACATGTTGATAGTTAAATACTACCAGAATTCGATCCAGGTATCTCAATGCCTGCTGCTTCTAAGATGGACAGTAAAACTGGATTAGAGCACGAGGCATTGCATATGGTGTGCTGTTATGTAGAGGCGTAGTATCTGGACAAAGAAATGAAGGTTCACCATGGACTATCATGAAAGAAGGTACTCTGTGTGGATAACGATCGACCAAACAATATACAGATATACATAACTTTCGCGGAATGTGGCTACAATTCAATAATCTGCTTTTGTGTACGATTGATCATGTTATGTGGGCATAGTGAGCTGAATAGGCCAGTTTGGTTAGACTCTAAGGGTCATAGCAAATATCATGTATCTAGGTTTTTTATTATTGGATCAAAAGGGGGAGATTTTTGGTCAGTGCGTGGAACCTTCACCTGCCTGATGAATCATGCACGAATTCAGGACTGTGTCAGCAAAACACATAAGGAATACTACAACAATCGAGCGCGGCTTCTACGTCATAAAACTTCATGTTCATTATGCAACAAGTACCTCAAGCTTCACGAAACAGGGTACATGACGAAAACTTTCTATGTAGTCATTCGACAGCGAACATCGTACCCCTAGCTCGTTGGCAAATCAAATCACGAGCTACACAGATATTGAAATACTCGGGCCTCAGTACAGATAACGAAAGAATGATACAAACGACGGACCGAGGTCTGAAAATTAGTCGACGACACATTTTCATGCCAATACGCTGCCAAAAGGATTTTATTTAAAATAAGATACTGCATCGTCAACGATAATAATAGAAAACAACATCAACTTAACAGAACATTTTCTAACAATGATAGACGTAACTGTTAAAGATAAAAACTGATCTGTCAAGTTAGTTTACATCGTCAATACGACTGTGTGTGAACAGCATGCCAGAAATCTGGAACGATTCTTTTATGCGGTTCGGAAGTATGTAAATAAAACTTAATGGAAAGATTTCTTGTTGCTGTCTCCCGCTACTGCGTAACCTAACCCACATATATCAAATCACACCAAAGCGTCGTGGATTCATTTGTATAGCGCTGCCAATGGAACATTAACTTTTCCGACAAACTGCACCTGTTGGCATAAAAGTAGAACTTTCCTCACATCACAGGATATATGTACATCATTCGTTATGCATACAGGAAACTGAAGGAAACTATTCTGACTAGTGACAATCAATAATCTTTTTTACTACGCCCCTGTAGCAATTCCTCAGTAAGGAAGTCAGCACTCTAGTCCAGATCGGCAAATCGTAGAGATAACAATTACTGAGCATTTCTAACCGGTTCACTATAGACAGTAAACCTCTCTCGTCTTCAGGTACGACATCTAATATCAACGGAACGCGACAAACGACAACATTAAACGTTGATGCTCCCAACTTTCCTGTTACAAACACGTTGGTACCTATCACAAAGGACAGAAAAGCCCGGTGGCCTAACCGTCGCCCTCAACGTGTGATGTACCAATGATAAACGCAATGTCATTGAAGAAGTTACATGGCTCAAGAAGTTATCCAGATGTGCTTCGAACTATCCAAACTCAGTTGTGTTGGCAGTGCCAACACAAGAGGATAAATACTGACAACAAGAGCTTATATACTGGCAATCATTGGAAATTACTCAATATTCCCGTTCGTATTTGCTTGCCCTGATGTAGCAACCCCAACCTTTAGCAGGTACTTCTGTCAGTTATTTGTGGCATACGATATGTAACCTTGGGTACAGTCAGATCAAATCACTCTCCAAATTTGATGAGAGCAGACCTTTTCCTATGACCAAGGTATCATCACCAGTGGAACGACAACGTGAAGCTCCTAAATAGGTGAGCAATCTCATCGCAGCAAAAGTACGAAAGATATGCTATTCGTGACAGGCGGCACGGCTTGGTGATTCACACACAGTCTGATCTCCTTTTAACGAAAAGGCATGAATGTAACTCGACACGAGTTTGCGATAATCTAGTGATACTGAAGTCCGATTACAGGTGCGAGCCCAGTTGTCGCGGTTGCTGCTGTCTAGATGTGGACGACCTGAAGATCTCCAGCCCACGTGGAATTTTGTACGTCACATGGCAACGAATCCATTACGATCTAAAAGCTACAAACGTAACCTAACTCACCATGAACGGTTATTCGTTTACACCCGGAAAGCCGTCTTCTGTGGTTATTTTATCTGCTTGGGGTTCTAGAACGACTAAAAATAAGATGTTCTAAATAAGACCCTTTAGTTTAAGTTACAATAACACCACCGTACAGGAGAGTGTGCCCACGTTCATCACTGTGTCGTCCGTGCCTGCCGTTGTCCTGTCTACCCGTGCACGCGTGTGACCAGTTCTCTCACCCTGGCCCCGAACGATCCAAACGTGTTACCAATACAATCGAGTGGGTGACTGCTTGTCCTATCTGTCTCATCGTTAATACGATTCATTCTCTCGTGTTCGATAAAGCTATGCGCTACTGCCGTCACGTGCTCTCATTCTACTCTGTGTTGACTACGCGCCATAGCTCGCAGTTTAACGTGTGTTCTAGATTGCAACAATCACCTAACGCGAAAAGAGATGGTGGTTCTCCATCAATTTTTTGCTTAAGGAGAAAATCTGCATTCAACCCCTGATGACATCTCGTACAACGGAAACTCAGTACTCAAAGGTAAAACATGAGCGCAAAATTAACAGAAACTGGTCGTTCTCTGGTAACAGACATGCGTATCCACTTAAATGAATGTTCCCTCACTCTAGAGATCAGACATCTCTCGGGTCTGTCTATGTAACTTTCTCCACAGCTATATATAAATTGATAAACAATGTCAGGTGACACCGACAAGATGATCTCATCTGATTGAAGGCACTGGTAACTTCTGAGTCCAACTTGTGCATTCAGAATCTTGTTACGTCAGGTTAATCAAAGATCCTTGCGGTTTGCTGAAGCAATCGCAGTCAATCGGCTCTAGCCGGCTCCGTGGGTTCAGATACAAATGTTCATGAACCGGACCTTTCCTTGGACCTAGTGACTGATCTCAAACCGTCGGTTAATTATCCATCCTCACTTGTCGGCCACAAAAAACCCGACTTATTATTGTAAATTTGGTACTGATGGGTTAATATGCTTGCATATACCAATTTCTGTGTTCTGATCGCTTTGTTCAAACGTCTAAATGGAACTTGAACTAAAAAGATGATGGATTGCATAACGGTCACTGTCAGCAGTGTTATAGGCTTTCTTTTCCTTTGCACCACCTTTCACGCTCTTGCTGAATGATGATTAAAAGCTAACTCACAAATATCACACATTTTCCTCATAGTCTTGTTAGCTACTTAAATGCAAGAACCTTGAATGGGCCTTGCTAAACCGTGGCCACGCCGTTGCTTGACCATCTTTTCCCGTTAACCGCGAGTTTTACAAATAAAACAATGCACATTAAGTGATGGGGTGAGATACGGTAGTCATATCAATCGCGAATGCAATGAGAATAGTTACCTTGAAGTGATTTGCCAAACGTTATCGTAGCCCGAATAATCACTCAATTAATTAGTGTCTACTCAACAGGGTGAACACCTTACGTTCAAGTAGGTCGGTTTTAACCCTACTAAGGAATATAATAAACACATGACTGCAAGAAGAGATGGCTGCTCCAATATGAGGTGGGCGATGAGCGCACTACGTTTCTCACCACTGTGGTTTTAAAAGTTTCACACGAATGTCGGTGAGCAGCATGTCACTCCAAAAGTAGGGAAGTCGGTTGTGAACGACAGCAGATGCGAACAAGGTGGAGGAAATCCCAATGGAGGCAGTTTGTTCGCCTAACTTGATGTGTGTAATAGTGCTCGTTACCATCATAGTATGGTGAACGCCTGACCTTTTCTGCTATCTTGGCGCGGTAACCAGGCTTGTGTGTTGCCCTGGTCCGGCGAGCTATACTGACTAGGACTTCCGCCTTTGCAGATTCAACCACGTCAAATAGGCCAAAAGGGAACGACCAGACAAAAGGCAGGTGCTAACATTAATAAGCTAGACACAAAGTTCTCACTCACATACCTCCTGATCTTACTGTGGCAAAAAGTCGTTCAATAAAGCACGATCTTTGTTGTCCAACTCAACACATGCTATGCCTGCGTTAGCTTCTGTGAACCGCAATTCCAGTCCATAACGCAGCGGCGGTTTCTATTCACACGTCATATGCACTTCTGCCTAGCTTGTGTGTGTGGCTCTTCCGGTCGCTCGTGTTGTCTGCAATCCACTCGCCGTCAGCTTTTGCATATATCATACCGCCGCGTTGAGATATTCCACCGAGTGTTGGAATAATCGCGCCTCGGATTTCGTCACTCATCACATTGTTCCTTCTGACTGGCACTGGATATGTGTGTGGATGAAACCACAAGTGGTGCAGTGCAAATCACCCGCTTCCTTTGGCTACGGTCATTGTAATAGGCTAATCCGTAACGGATGCCACCAACCATGGTGAAGTAAAGACGAGCGTGGTGAGCGCGTCTATCGTCATTAACAGGAACGATGGCACAACAATGGTTGATGATTATGATCAACTGCAATAAAGTCTTAAGGAAAAGAAAAACCATAGCTTGGTAATCAAACAAAATGTAACATTACTCCAGCGTATATGAGCAATGGCTTATCAACACCCAGTGCCGAGATCTCGATGCGGTGAGTCTCCAAAAAGGATGCGGAAATCCACTATACTGCAAAACAAAAACCATCAAATCTTACTATTTTGACAGCTTCTAACTGTTATGATACCTACATCTCATGCACACCGTAAACGCATACATATGGATATATGAAGGGTAGCTAGAAACGACGCGTGTGCGCTTGCACACCGCCGGTTGTCATTAGCAATGTGAATACAATTGACGAGAGAAGTCAAGGATGTGTTTACACCAAGTATCCGGTAACAATGTGCAGCACATTTGCAGGTATCTACTGCAGATCACAGTGTTTACGTAGCGAAATGAACCTGATCGCCAGTAGGTAAAAGAACAAAATAACACACGCACAGAACATGGTAAGCATACACTAGTCTGGTCAACAGGCTCGACTAGGTTCACTTCTAAATGTATCGCGTCACTTGATTTGAAGCACACCCGTCACAACGGTGTCACAGTGTCGAGGCTAAGCTACCGCGAGAAAACATAGACCGGCCAATAGCTGGATTTCAACTAACTTTTTCCGGTTCGATGTAGAGTGCCGTAATAGCAATGTGTCACAGAGCACATGAACCATGTACTCCATATAGCCTACAACCAGAGTACACGTTGTTCCTGAACAATTTCAAGCATAATAACCACCCTGGTAGGCTTGGCAAGAAGCGTTCAAACCTTCGCGCAACAAGCGAATGTACCTAAACTGAGATATTTCCCGCAGCTGCAGCAAGTCTAACAAACGGTTGAGCTGCATATTAGAGCGCACTCATCACAATCATACCATCTGATTAAAAATACACTGTCACTCCACCTCAAAGTGGACTGCATATGTAAATTCAGATGAGAGTGCTTGGTCGCCTACTTCAACGAAACGAAAACTATGTAATCGCGATAGTCGAATAGGTTTCGGGATGGGTTTAACGCCCGATGGTCAATGTCACATTGATTGCGCAATCCATATAAAACCGACGACCAACTTAATCTGTTTTGCAATACGTTCCGAATGCGCACCACCGACTGAACATCATCCGGATGTTTTGGATCGTTTGCGGAACCAATCAAAATATGTATACCATGTAAAATGTTTAAGATTCTCTCGATGTAGAAGTAGTGAACATTGATCGAATAACTGTGCATGTGTTTGCGATGTGCGATTTTACGTTTAGGCGTAGTGGTGAACGGTTTGATAGTGGGATAATAAACTACAGTGTGCTTGTGAAGATGCAATGAAATGTCACCGGATACACCGTGAAAACTTGTCGACTTCTCGTCAAGTTTATATCGGAGAAACATTGTGTTACACTTGATTACAGATAAGTGCGAACAGCATGATCGACATAAATTCATCACGTCACATAGTGATGGTCGTTACACTTATAGTCGATACTCCCAAGGTAAATTGATCATACAGCATAGCAAGAAATTGCTCTCACTATCGGATGAACGCTTAAAAACCAGGGACTGGACTTCACCACTTTGCTCTGCCATACGAAGTCGACTGGGGCACTCGTCCGCACGATCTCTGATGAGTTTAATTCACGGGATTTCCAAACTTTTCGATAGAAAATTATCACTGGTTGAAGTCAATGCTGGGGAAAGGCACATTTCCCCCAAAATTCGTATTATTTGCAAGGGAAATGGATTTCTTCATTTCCTGGGGACTAGAAAGCTCGCCAGAATTCTGGAACGTTCAGAAGGTTACGCTCGCTTCTGATTGGTCCGTTCGGTGGTCTAGGCCCAAGGCCACCGCAAACTAATAAATACAGTTGCTACAAACCACCATTTTGCATTTGGGCTGAGTAACAAATAAAGCTCGTTTGTAGACCGCCTTTTTCCTTACTTGTTGGGGGTTCTAAGTTGCGAGAGTTGGAATCCGATACTTGCGAGCTGATTTTCGTACCGTTTTTGCGATATCGTTGCGTTCGTTCGTGATAGAGATACTGTTCGTGGTCTTTGCGTTTTGTTCTTGTCTCTCTCTATCCAGGGAGTCGTAACAGCAATGCTTCAAACAGGCAGAACCTGAGCGAGAAGATAAGACAAAACTGATTTCCCATAAAGTGTCAATCAACTTCGTGAATACTTAAGATGGAACCTTTAGTCTACATGATAGTGAGTAGCAATCAATCGTCAGCCCAAACTCAGACTATTGTTAACTTTCCAAACCGGTTTTAATTTTTCAACGATTTCTCCTGAACTGTTTGGGCTAAAAGCGGCTCAAGCTACAATACCACATTTTCAGATCTGCTGTGTCACTGAAACAACGGACGGCACAAAATCGGCGTGATTTCGGTCCGTTAGTATCAGCATAAAGTATAACGGCAATCGCGACTGCTAGATTTCATCAGAGTAGAAGGCAGAGATATATTGCGATATGTTAAAATTTCATTTATTTTCATCAGTCACAAGCGTAAAATATGCAAGTTATATACATCATCCGAATATACCAGCTGATGTTATGTGCACAAAAGTGGTTGAAGCAACCTATCCGGTTGCCATGGTCGTGATTACATAAGGATTGGTATGTTTGTAGACGTGTCTAGTCCCTGTTTGTCCTTATATGTATGTTGTATATAACTGACAAGTTTTGTGTTTGCAACTGATGAGAGTAAATGAGGCGTTAACATATCGCAACATATATCTTCTTTCTGCTCTGATGAAGTGGTTAAAGGAAACAATGTTTCAGACTGCTAGATTGTCAGATAAACCAGCTAAGAAGAAGTGCTTGGATAAATTACAACGGAGGGATAGGCGCTCAGTTGTTGATCTTCGATAGTAATCCAAATTGTATGACCGAATGCAACCGACTGACCGAACGTTATGCACAGCTCACTCAATGTCACGACGTAATACTGTGTGTACGACTGATCGACTATAACCAACAATAAGGAAATACGCTAATTGCAAGAGCAACACCTTTATCTGCGGCAATAACAGCATCACGAGAGTTGACAGCAAAATGTCGGCAGTTGTTAATAATGCTCGGCTGTCACAGGTTTGTGAAATAAACAATCCAGTTAAACTCACATCCTCATATACATTAAACACCACCCAAAATTGACCGCAGCTGTCGCACTCCCATAGACTTTCCAGTCGGCCCCTTTCGAAAAGAAGCACTAGACTCGAGTTTCGCTCCATTAGAGCTCGTTAGTATTGCATATCCTTGCCACGGCCGAGACTAGAATTTCGGCCACGTTTCCATCAGGCAACCGTGTTGATCACTGCGCCACTGACCTCACATTGGGCACGACCGAATTATCATATGTGAACGCTCAAACACTTTCACTTGTGAGTAATGTTCTGATTGCCCGATCATCTCGAAAGGAGACATAGTAACTGTCCTGTTAACTCCAATCGATGGCCCCCCCTGACTAGGACTTCCCTTCAAGTTGAAGTCACAGAAATGATTAACTTGTTGAGCGACATTTTGATTACTGATGAGTAGTAGCGGGTTTCGGCTTTCTTATATACACTGAACACTACCCACAACTGATCACAGCTGTTGCATTTTCATGGAATTTCCAGTCGGCCCTTTTTGAAAAGAAGCACTAGATTCGAGTATCGTTCGTGTTAGAGCTCAAATTGAGCTACATTTTTTTAAACATTCGGTTAGATATTTTTTTAAGAGAGCTGGTTGAAAATTCCATTCGCATGCAAAAGCTTCGATCGAAAGTTAGTGGGTATTCACATTATTTTATGCAAAAATCCCGGACTACCTAGCTATAAAAAATGAACTTAAAACAAACCCCTATGAGTAGGATAGGGAGATGAGATATAATACAGGACATTACAAAGAGTGAGTTCGCGAGGTCAACAGCGAACCGTCCGCAGTTCGTAAACATGTTATCAAAAACAAACAACTCACTAACACCTGACCTCCAAAATAATCCGGACTAAAGGCTCTGACTAACGATAACACAAATGAAGATTCGAGCCGCAACAAAAACAGCAGCGCAACAGTTGTTGATGCTGCATTCAGCCATCACAAAGCCACGAAAAAAGTTTGGAGTTGACCCAAAATAAAACTGGATAATGAAGTTTACAGGTTCACTTAAACTGCACTTATGCCCTAGCAGGAAAACGACAGCATTTATGCCATTAAAGCCGGTTACGCACCATCTTCCCAAATAACTTCAGTCACAGAATATACGGACAAGATATTCATAACTCGATATGACTTGCAGTTACTACCATCATCAATGGTAGCAATATTCAGTTTTTTGTTACTGACGTTCACTTGTCAAATAAACATAAGAAAAAGGATCCTACAACCCTAATTCATAAGTAAAAGAAAAGAATCCAATTTAGTTCACAGAAGTAGTCATGTCTAAACCTAACCAATCAACACCACTGCAAACAAACAATTCAATTGTAAATAAGAGCAACGTCGCATCTGCTAAACTTGAGCAATCTCAGTCAGAATTCTTAATTCATATAAAAAATGGTCAGTGCAGTAACATTCACTCTACCGAAGCCAATTAGTCGCCACATTCCCTAGTGCCTCCTGTCAAAGAAGTTGTGCAATATACGAGTCTCCGTTCAAGAGGAGAGCGCGACCTGCAGTGAATGACTTGTTGATAATGATCTCCAGTTCCCTACGCCAAATCATCATTCGCAAGCTTTGTAACGTAAGGCAATCGGCTGCAGTATGATAAAAGAATGCTCAAAGTGGCACACGATTTGCCACAATATGCAGCATTCTGGCTAACCATCACAGTCTGTGTACGAACAAAGACTGAGTATGTAAATGCGTTTGGATCTGGTCATTGCTATAAAACGTCACCATTCTAACCTCATCGCTGTGTTAGACTGAACACAGATCGATGGTTGAGCAGCAGAAGACGGTTTGCATCCACCACTCCGAGCGGCCACATTCATAAACGTAATAAGTAAACACAGTAATTACGCTCCAGAATACAGCAGGAATATTATACACCGAGTTACACCTGGACCACGTCCCCATGATTGTACGACAATCATGCGACGGGAAATGTATATTGGTCACTGCAGCTGCTGACGACTGGAAGAAACCAGGAGGCGGTCGGAAGATGAGATGGTCACGGGCTATGAAAACCTTGATCGTTCCACCAGCCAAGGTTGATGGGTGCCGCCTGCCAGGTTGGGGAGTCCGGGACCGCGCAGACTGGAAACGCCCTCGGATGTGCAAATGTGTCATTCATTGGCCAATCTGTATTCATAAGGCTATTAACTCTTCTTCATCACAAGGCCCCGTTGTTTTTGCTTACTTTACACGACCAGCTCGGTGGTAGCTTAAACTTATCACTTGGGCAAAATTTATCATCACTTACTCGGCCATTTTGTCCACACCACAAAAGGAGAACGGTCAAGTTCGAGTAAAAAAGTTCTCGATAATGATGTCACTGCAAGCGATGGGAGCTTAATCAGGTATGACAAGATTTTGAAAGGCTGGCATCCAGAACTGGTTAAAAAGAGCCGTTACAATGCGTCAAACTGTAATCACCTCGTGCTTAGTCGTCAGATGTCACACTGTACGTTACTAAACTGGGTGCACACAAAGGTGTTCACCAGGTGATGGAAGATTGATTGGTATTTGTGATGCATGACTTAAACGTAAATCAACGATCATATATGAGTTTTGAGAGCAAGCGATTTTACGCCTTACTGTCTAAATCACATTCCTTATTCTCCTAGTAGGCAGGTAGATAGTGCCATCTGAGTGCGATAGGGGATTAATATCGACCCCTAGAGATGTTGACTTCCTTTATATATACGACGTCTGATAGTCATGTTTCTAAGTCTCAGAGGAGAAGACTTTTAGTCGTGGTCTTTCAAATGTTGTACATAGGCTCAAACGAACAATCGTGTGACTTTCAAACCTTAGGGATACGGCTAGATTTAAAAAAGCAAAAATCGTGCAATACAAGCACACCGTTCTTTCCAATCAAATTTATGACGATAAAATCGTAATTCAAACACTAGTCAAATTGGCGTGAAATGCCATAACTCCGGAAATAGGAGCCGAAATTTTCTTACGGCAGCACAATAATCTTCAATACCGGTTATTCGAAACAGACCTGACGAAGTACATCAACAGACTGCTAGTAACCATCAGTAATCTGAAATATCGCCCATCAAGTTTAATGAGATCGAACATTTCGACCAGTCTTGGGGGTCCCAATCACAGGGTTATCGACTGGAATGAACGTACAGTAAGTGTCTTCTGCCAAAACGATCAGGCAACCTAAACATTACTCAACAACTAGTGGTTGAGCGTTCACTTATGATAATTCGGTCGTGTTCAATGTGGAGTCAATGGCGCGGTGGTCAATATGGTTCACTTATGAAAACGCGACAGGGAGTACTAATCCCGGTCGCGGCAAGGATATGCATTATTCACGAGCCCCAACAAGAACAAAACTTGAGTCTAATGCTCCTTTTTGGAGGCTGGCTAGAATGTTTCCCTGAATGCGAAGGCTGCGATCAAATGTCAGTGATATTTAACTTGAAACCTTACTTTCACTTACAGCTCGGTTGTTTGTTTGCTAGGTGTAGGAGCCTTGATGTTGTATGCTTGAATATAGATGTAGCTATTTTTAGTGATTAGGTCTCCTCCCCTTTTTTCTTCTCTTCCTAAACAGGGTTTGTTTCTTCTTCTTCGTGGTTGTGTGGCAGTTAATCATCTGTGTGAACCACTGATGTATTGCTGTCTATGATGATGATGATGTTGATGAAACCAACCAAATTCCCGACTAATCAATCACATCCCGTCCCACAGAAAACCGATATTAGTATAGATAAACGGATTGCAAATAATACACCTGATTAACAATCCATATTAGTATACTAGGAGTAACCTTTTGCGCTCCTGAAGTTGCAAACGGCATTCCAAAAAGCCAAGCAAAACGGAAAATACAACACGACGATCGAAGAGTGGACATGGACAGTTATCCACAATTAACTAGTTGTCCTAATATAAAAGGCACGGCTCTCAATCACGACTCACGGCACTTTAAAAGTGCACCTGTTGAAGATCCGCCCATCCACAGTGAATGAACCAAACTGTTTGCTTCTCGGTATCGATCAACTGCATGACCTATGCTGAACACTCCTCCTCCATTTATATACCACTTCACTCGCCTGAATACAGTTCCATCGAGACTGACACATAGACTGTTAAATGGAAGCGTACGCATGAAAAAATTGTAGGATGACCAATCAGACGGTGGCGTGCATATAACAAAAATGTAGGGCGATGGTGATTTAATATATACAAGTTGTCATCCAGTCAGCTGAAATGAGTCGGTTAGTCATTTCTAGATCACAATATCACTGGTCCTAGCTACAAAGACTCATTACAAGAACAGTTACTACTAGAAACGTAGCCAGATGTTTCAAACTGATCAGTTGGAAAAGCCTTACATGACAGTTTAGAATATATTGCAGGGAAACTGTCCTTTGCAAGGCAAATTTGCACTGAATACGTTGCCCATTTTTCGTCCAGATATGTACAACACTCACAATGCGGCGCGCAGTAAGATGGAACAATGATGGGTACAACGGGTTCATGTGAAAACCCAATAATCAAACAACAAATGTTGTTCAGTAAAGATCAGCTGGACGATCAGTAACAAGAAATGAGAGTATGTACGTAAAAATGCGGATAGTCAACAATCTTCTTCATATTATGTCTGTGCTATACGACTTTTACGATTAGTTTTGTCGATGACTGCGCACGTGCATGTATGATTTGTGTGTACTTAGCGCTGGAGGCCTCTCTTCCTACTTTTGTCCAGAAGTGTACACTGTTTCTTATAAGTGGTTAAACGGCAATATCTTGTTGACAGAATAATTCAGACTGGTCACCTCTCTGTTAGATAAGACGAAGCTACCCGAAATATGGGCGTCACGAACTACGTCTATTACGAATGCAATCAAGGGCATGAAATTTGGGTAACACTGAGGGACACCAATGTGAAAGTAATTCGTAGACCACAACCAAACGTGGAATACTACAGTACACACAGGTGTACCACGATATACGGTTTATCACTTCATTGGGGATTTCCATGACTACATGACAGTTAAACTCCGAAACCAAACACTCTCAACCTACAAGCACTCACCATGGACAGAAACTCGCTTGGTCAGCCCTGATGTTTGCAATTCACGCAACCGTGAGCAGATGAAGGCCAAAACCTCAGTTATGATGACAGACCAGCTAATCCCCTTAGGAATTTCTCAGGTATATCACAGTTACAACTTTATTTGAAATCAGGAAACATAACAGACTAAGTTCCAGAAATAGATCTCTTCTCAGTTATTCACATAGGCTAAACAAGAAAAGTTAAAAAACTACCGCCTTTTTAAAATATGAGCACCGTGTGATCACCTTAACCAGAAGCTCTCGAAAAGCTGAGAGCGGTAATGTAGTAGTGTCCGGAAGCCCACGCACCTCCGTTTTAACAGATTTGGGCACGAGAATACCCGGTAGGTCGCAGTAGCACGAAACCTTGTGGTGAACATAGAAGTCTATGTTAGCAACAGAGAATACATTGGTAGTACATTATTATTAACTACCACAAAGCTATAAAATAAGGTTTTAATCGTACTAACGATTATTGTTGGCAAAAGCATATGTATATGGTACAAAACGGAGCTATTTCGTTATTTCTTTGAATGAACTGAAGGCTGTACAAGAAAACTATTAAACTTGCATACAAGCTGAAGTTCATCCATTCATTCGAAAACGGTCACCGACCTGACTGATTACTACTTAAACTAGAGCCGCCGTTCATCGTTACTGTGATAACGAACACTTGACAACCCAAGAAAAAAGGAGATAATAAGTGACGCCGTTGATGTGAACACGCCACTGACAGCGGCATGTTGCCATTTCAGAAGAAATCTCCAAACGGCGACTCGAGTAACCACAAAGGCCTCAATCCATCAGGGGACACCTACAGAAAAAAAGTGGTTCCAGCGAACAATACACGGCGTAATAAAACGCTTAGCATACAGAGCGCTTCTAGTCGGCGATGTGGGTGGTCGAGGATTCCCAACTTGGTAGGCGATAACTACCAGTTTTGATACGCGAAGCGGTCAAGGTTTTTACAGCCCATGATAGCCTCATCTTCTAGCAGCTTTGTGGTTTTATCCAACCATCAGCAGCCACAATGAGCAATATAGTGTGCGGCAGAGGCTTTGTGGGTACACAAAGTACGACCCCACTGGCAAATACTGTGCATCTTTATAACTTCGGTTATCGATCGCGAATTTGCACATCTTCCAAAAACACGCTGATGGACTGTCGCGCTGTCCACAGGACCAGCTGTTTTAACACAGACTAACTGAAGGAAACAATGACAGTCAAACATCGAGGGTCCATTTGTATCTTCCGCACGAATAAGTCAGGTCTCTGCCCCGCAGGGCGGAATTGGACATGCATGCGCATTATAACCCATCTTAGAAGGGCAATCGGAAGTCACTGCAACGATGTAGATCGACAAATGGTGTGCTTTCGCTACCCCCCTATGTACCCCGTCAACGGTAATGTACGCTGACCGGATGAGGTAACTAAGACAGGTAAACTGGCCAACAGTCTAACAGAAATAAGTGTTACTACAATTCTGCATGCTCTTCACGAATCTGCCATCCTGTATGTCGAGCAAGCCGACGCAATGTTTGGTCAACAAGTTACGTGAAAGGACAGAAACGAGGGCATTATGGCTACCACACAGATTGCAGGTTCTTTTCAAAAATAGGATTAATTATTGATGAGTCCCGACAATGCGGTACCATTTCGGTTTCGCAATCAGTCCAAAACAGTATCAGTTCTGAAGTTAGAGGTGGTCCAAATAAAGGGTGCTGTTGTTTTCCAACACTTTTATTTCAAAAGACACTTCTGGATCTAGTAAGTAATAACCGATCATTCTGGTCCCATCACCTATATGATCTGGTCAAGATTGCTGAACCGTCTATCTAGATGTGCTGCTCACCTACCAAGATAACGGGGATGATCGGCAGAAAGCAAACCATCTTTTTCAAGCAAGGTTTCGCCAACGGTTGGCGGCAACTGGTTTTGAAGCCAAACGACACCTATGCATCAAAATCACTATAAGTAACTCGTGTTGCACCTTTTGAGACTCCACTCATCCTGTATGTGATATAAACCGGAGGAAAAACGGTTGGGAAACAACAGCTCCAATAGAAGACTATACTCTAGGAGATTTGAAAACAAAGTTTTAAATCTGAAATCAACAACCAAGCAGCCTTCAGCATACAGCGCACCAACAAAGCCGAAGAAAGGGCACTAGAATACAATTATTTCAACACACCCGAAAAATACAGACGTAGTTTACTAGACGGCCAGAGCCATGAACAATCACAACACTGTTAGTTGCATATTGCATCGACCGTTTCGCAGTATAGAGCGAATTGCCCTACTTGCTACATACAGAACTGTGGATAGGCGAAAACATGCTACTCCTGGCCTCCCACCACTGCCCTATCAAATTTAACCCGCAGAAGCCTCCCGACCTCGATCTCTGGTTACTACTCTAAAGGTTATCTAACAACAACAGCTAATCACAGCGAAATTGTCACGGTAGGTCTCATCCTTCAGCGTTTGCACTCTGAAACAGATAGGTCAACAAGCCACTCTCGCACGGGCGTTAGACTCCTTGAATTTCAATGTCTACTACATTTCACGGGTTATAATCCAGCACAGTAGTCAACGTATGGAACCGACGGTACTCGCATTATCTACTCGATACTGGCTATACATTCCGAGTGACTCCACGGTCGCTGCCACCAATCCGACTGAAGCAGTCATAGTCCTCAGCACAAAAGTCGCATCATCCATCATCTTCATCACCATCATCATAAAGAATAATATATCCGCGGTTTTCACTGATGATTAGCTAATAAACAACCATGAAAAAAGCAAACCCTATACAGAAAGAGAAAAAATGGGACGGGAAGAGACTTAACTACTAAAAATAGTCGAATCTATATTGAAACATACAACATCAAGATGCCTACACTTTGAAAACAAACAACCAAGCTGTAGGTCAAAGTAAGGCATCATCAGCAAGACAGCTTCCTCACGGCTTTCATTGTCGCGCATCATTAAGTGCACTCACTTCACAGACAACTCGATCAAACAACGACAACATTCACGCCACTGAGCTCAACTGGCCGTCATCTCACCTAACATCTTCAGCCACCGACTCTGTGAGTCGCGAGGTTTCCAGCCTGGGAGATGAACCCGATCTATAGTGGCCAACTCCTTCGTCAACGACTTCATTTCCCTACGTCAGGTCATCATTTGTCCACCTCGTACCTTGCGCCAGTCGGCCAAAGCGTTGGCAAGGAGTGCTTGGTGTGACAAACGACTAGCTGGCATCCTTAGTATATGACCTAAGTCTGTGCAAATGAGAGGAATGAACGAAAGAACTCGTTTGACAATCAATACCAGATACCCGCTCTCTGACCACCTCGTTCCTTACTCTTTGGCGCCATCCGACACGAGTGATTGAACGTAGGCATCAGTGGTCAAATACCTGAAGACGATTCACGTCCTCTACCCTGAGCGGCCAGGTTTCGCTGC